>KK120670.1:321250-346064 GCA_000611955.2 Stegodyphus mimosarum | reverse complement strand
TATATATATATATATATATATATTGGCACTGCCGATTTCAAAAAAGGGAAGTGTAGAATTAGATGTTATAGCAGCTGCATACAAAATGCTAAAGCTCTAAGGCTAATCGTTTTTGAGTTATGCGAGGTATACATACATGCGTAAGCACTGACGTCACGAAAAAATCGCTTTTGAATCCATTTTATAATGTGTTTGGAGGAAAAGAGTTTTTTATTCTGTGCATACATACAGATGTCACGCAAAAAAAAATATTTCCATATGAATTCGGGAACACTCAAAACGGATATTTCCGTTGAAATATGCTACCTGAAATTTTTCGCGATTAAAATACTTCTCACAAGGAAGTAAAAACCTTTGCAGTGATCCAGTATCAAAAACTAATATTAAGAAAAAAGCTATTTAAAAAGAAATAAGAAATATGTCCATATGTTTTTAAGAATAATGATTTTTATAGAAATTTAAAGAATCACGTAATTTTCAAGTTTTAATATGTATTGTCATGTGATAACTGTATTTTACTGAAAGATTCAAGTATGAAAATTTTTGTTTGTTAAATTTTTTTACATAGTTATTTGTCGAAATTATTCGTACATTGTCATAAAAATATTTACATTTAATGTGATAAAACTAGTTATATTATACATTGATGAAATAAATATTTATATTATTTTGTAAATACATGATAATTAATCATACATTTTTTAAATATTAATTTATATTTAATGTAAAACATTCATAATTACTTTTACATAGATATAAGCACTATTTTACTAACTAAATCTTGTATATTTACTTCGTAAGTTATTTTGCTAAAATTTGATCTAAACATTCTTATGTAACTTTCAAAATATTTATTATAAAAAAATATAAAACTGGAACACCCACTCTCGAGTCGAGAAAAATATTTTCCTGGGCACTGCTTGTGATTGCCACTTATTGCATTCAAACGTAAAATTCCCATTTAGTGATGCTGTGACACGTGACTTATCTATATGCCATGACCTTTTCACGTCTTTCGTATACGGTTCGTGTTTAATAACAGTTTGTTTGATTTTAGTTCTTTTTGCCACACAATTAAAAACTTACTTGCAAGAGATTTGTTATTATTCTGTAGGAATTATTTTTATTTTCTAATAGTTATTTTTATTTTCGAAACCCTTTCCTTTATTCTCTTGTTTCTCGTCTACAACTCCCTGCCAGAATGAGTGTTCAGTATCGCGTTTTATGTAAATGAGGTAGAACCACTATTTAATGGGAAGTTCAGTCACTTTCGTAAAAGAACCCAGACGTTCTGAATAGAGCGTTTTCTTGCCTTCCAGCCACGTCGTTGCTTTAAAACAATCTTACTACTTTCGTCCGCATTCTTACGTGCCTGTTAATATTCGCCGGTGAAGTTTAACTCTTGGAAGGCGAAAACATCCTAGACCTTTTTGCGTTCAAATGACTACAACCGCCGCCCGAAACTGCCGAGATTGCGGTGTTGTTTTCTTCTCTTCCCCTATGGTATGCAGTAGCAGATGCAGTTTCCCCAAAATGGATTGCATCGGTTTATTGCAAACAGCTTGTCCTAACGGAAGCTTCTTTGTTAGGAGGAAGAAAGGATGTCATATGAAATATTCACACCTCTTTGTGCCTTAACGACGGGGAGGGGAGGAAACGGATGGAATGGGTGATAGACGGGATGGGTCTTTCGGTATTTTAAGCATACAGGTAACGAAGGTCTGTTTTCCAAGGGTTAAATAAGGGCCGACTCGGTTAGTTATTTCTATACAACTTCAACTAAGTTTTAATTAGTAGTAATTAATTTAGTGTCTTACTTTCTATCTTAAGCCCAAGTGGAAGGTTTTCTGTAAGCCTGAGAGGGGGCCGACTGTTATTATTCTTTGAGTTGAATGAAAGGGTATTTTAACCCTTCTTTGGACTTTGTTTCTGTAGTTGTAAGAAGAACAGCGAACTCTTCTCTAGTTTCTGTTACCAAGCACACTCGAATTAACTAGAACTCTATAAATCTTTTATTTTTCCCTGCATTTCAGCACTTACGATCTTTAGGAAGAATAAAGATTATTTTGTTTTAATTTAATCATGCAAGTTTTGTTTCTCGTAGACTTGTTTTTTTTTCCTAACAAAATTAATAATTCTTAGAGAAGTTAAACAACGAATTTCTATTCAAAATTTGAAAATCTTTTGTCAATTTTTAATATTGGATTCGAATCGTATTGCCGAAAGGAATTCACGGCAGGAGAGGGATAATAATTTTTAAAAAATTATTTTTAAGAATGAAAGGAAGTATTTTAGGAAAATAATTACATTTCTTAATGAATTTATTAAAAACGAAAATAAAAGGGAAACATTCTGTAATCCTAATGAATTAGGATGTAATTATAAAAAAGCAATTTTTAATATCCGCTTCTTAAATGTTAAAGGTTTCTGTTTCATCTCAAACAAAATCAATTTTATTTGGCAAAGAAAAGGTCAAAACGTGCTACATTTTTTATAGAAAATCATACTGAATTTTCGTCATTTTTGGCGATGATATTTGGGAAAGCATTACTTTATCTGCTTTGTTATATGCACTTTGTTCGGAAAAAAAAATACGAATCTAGAAACTTTCTTCGATCTTGATGAAACTTCATGAGCAATAAAAGCACAAAGATACAGTGATTAAAATATAATCCATTTAAAGTGATTAAAATATAATCCACTTTAAGTGACTAAAATATAAACCATTTATTCTGCGAACATAGGTCTAGAAATCTCTGACATTGATATTGTTACGAAAAATTCGGCGGTTGCGCCTGTATGTAAGCTTTCCGGCATAGTACTAGGGTTGCCATAAAATAGTGTATGGTAGGGTTGCCAGATTGGCGACTTTATCGCCCATTTGGCGGCCAAATTGGCGATATCCCATGGTCCAATCGGGAAGCTTCTAGAATAACTTCCTGTCGAGATATTTCTCGAAACGTGTCGAACTTAAAGAAAAGCTATATAAACCCTTGCGTTTCTGAGAGCCAGTTAGTTGCGAAGTAAGTTGCGAAATTGTTTAGTTGCAAGCAGATTGTGAAGTATTGTGAAGTGTTGCGAGCAGTGTGATTAGTTGTGAGAATAGCTGCTACGCGAGAGTTTTGGTGAACGGAAAGCGATCGAGATAGTGCTTTGCCGTGAAGCTAACTTTACAGTATAGCTTGACAGTGTATTGGTGATTGTTCCACGGTGTTTATTATAAGTTTAGTGTTGCCGTGAAGCTACCTTTACAGTTACAGCCTGAAGCTGTGTTGCTGATTGTTTCAGCGTATTTATTGTAGATTTTCGACGCTTTTAAAGGTAATTTTGGAACTGTGCTGTAAATAGTGATTCCTGTAAATAAATTGTGCTTTTTATTGTTCTGCATCGTGTTTCCATCGGATACTCTCAAATCTACGAACAAGTAAAACGCAACAATATAACCGTCTTTGGTGGCAATGCATAAGATTCAGTCTGGCATGAACTCATACAAATATAGCAGACCTTCTTTCTTTTAAAACTTGCCGCTGGGTGTTATGTAATTGCTCAGAAACTTCTTTAAAGCTGCGAAATGGCTATTCTGCAATCCATCTTTTACATGTTCTGTTGAAGAAAGGTTTGGAAATATGGTAAGGTAAGGAAAGGTTGCAACATTATGCAGACATTCCCTGGGGACATTCGCCATGTGCAAACTGGCATTATCTTGCTGAAAGGCCATCTTTCACCGATACCACAGGCAATATAGCAAGTCCTAAGATGCCTTAAACGTATATTCGGGCCTTTAAAATACTATGAAGTACAGTCAAAAACCTAGTGGACATCATAGTCACTGGATACCCAAAGTTCAACATTATGTGCGATGAACGTATGCCCTCCACAATAACCTGGATTTAACAGTTTTAGCCAGGCCTCGTCCACTGTACGTCTATTGTACTGTACGTCTCACCATCAGAGCCACGCAAAAGCCATGATGATATTTTTATTCTGACTAACCCTCTTCAGCTGAACATAGTCTCTCTCAGATCTACAAATTCATAGTGGCCAAGAGGGAAAGGCTTACGCTTGCCCTTGGCTCAGGGCTTGGGCACCTTACACTACAAATTTGTCCACTTCCATCCCAACCTTGATGGAGAACAGCCCTAGGAACAGATCCAGGGCATGTTACTCCTTTTCCCTACCATCAACTTCTGAAGGAAATCTTCAGCATTCTAAGCAACCCTGTGCCTCAAAGAAACTATACATTTATAAACATCCATGCTTTCTTCGGGATTTCAACCCAAACTCTATAATATGGCAGCTGGTTATTCTGCAGTCATGTTGAACCGGGCCTCGAAATCGTGATTCAGAATTGAGGTCGGTGTGGTTCCAATTCAGTGCATTTTAAACTTTACAGTATCAGAGTAACCGTCGCTCTCAATGCCCGAGATTTAGTAGTGGATGTTACAAAGGGAATTCAGACTTTACCAACCTTCTTGCAGCAATATTTTGTGATATTACATGTCTAGAAAAGGGGGGATTAAAGTTCTGAATAGCAGCTAGTGAAGCTAGCGATATACATATTCTGCTATAATATTTTGCTATATTTTGCCTTTATACTATTCCAGTATTTGTAGATTTTACATTTATTCTGTTAATGCGTTGTACACATTGCAGACACATTAGTTTCTTTGAAGCAGGATTAATAAAAATTAGCAATGCCCTCACTGGGACTCGAACCTCAGACCTACCGAATACGCGCCGAGTGTGCTGGACACCACGAAAACATGTTAAGAAGGCGGGAGAAATACCTTATATACCCCCCTTTAAAGTGCGACTGGGGTTAGGGGACCCAGTCGCCAAATCCTGGTGGTGGAGAATCATCGTCCACCACCTTTTAGTTCGGGCGCCACTGTAGAGACATTAGGAGTTTTTTTAAGCAGGATTAATGAAAAATTAGCAATGCCTTCGCCGGGATTCGGACCTCTCTAATACGCGCCGAGTGTGCTGACCATCACACGACGAAAGCATGTTAAGAAGGCGGAAGAAATACCTTATAACATGCGCGGACTTCTTTTGTAATTCAGACCCGCTTTGTGAGATTCATTGGATGAACAATTTCTGTTTTTTGCACGTATTGTTAAGAGTTACATATTAAGTTTCGAAACTGACAGGTTTAGTTGTACAGATCTTTTTTAACACAAACTGTATTTAATAATAATAATAATAATAAACATGTATATATGTATAATATACACAACGTGCTACACACTTTATACCTTAACTTTTGTAAATTGAAATAAATTGTATACTATGTTTGATAAACTTAACGATACATATTTAGACTGTCGTGTGATTTTACTGGCAACAGCTAATCATACATAATTTTCAATTTTTATATAAGATTTGACTGTGTGATAAGTCCGAATAAATTTTGTATAAATTGTGGGGCTCCACCCTTTTTTTTAACCACTAAGTGTGGAGGACCCTCGTGAGTAGCTAAGCAAATAATCGTTTAAGTTCAGTAACAGAAACGTGAGACTCACGAAGGGTTAATTACCCTTTATTTCTCAAAATAAGAATAAACAGTTGGCCCCTTTCTCAGGGCGTACAGCAAAGCCTCCACTTGAGCTTGAACGCAAAATAATGAAAACTAAGACTTACCTAATGCTTAATTAAAGAGATATAACCGATGCTATTAAAATTCTATGTAGTTGGCCCCTAAATATTGAGTAAGTTAGTGAAGCTATTAAGGGTCTGTAATACGGCCGAGCGTAGTAACAGCTTCGAGACTCGTAGCCAAAAGGCGAACGCGCGCTAGCCAGAAACTCTGAGGCTCTCTCTCGAAGTCAGTGAAACTTCCACTTATATACTTCTCTTAATCATTTGCATTAACCGCGATTCTAAAAACACATTCTGGTAGGAAATGTAATCTGAAATTTGGATAGCCAGGAAAGTAGCTTAAACTAAAGGTAACTGTTAAAACTTAGGAAATTTTTGCTTAGTTATTAAGTAATTATAAAGGCATCCAGAGTATGATTAATAGGCTGTAGATTTCTAAATTTTACTTCACAGAGCAATACTCAGCAATATGTAAAACATATAATTCATAGTAAAAGCTGTTATCATATTTATGCACTACCTTGAAATAGATCTTCCTTTCAGAATATTATCAATGCTGCCATATAAAATGGCCACTCAAGTCCAGTATTTGTTAATTTAAAATAAGTTTACGCTATTTGAACAAAGTTCGGGATCCGTAATTTTCTTTTCTCTTCATCATCACCACCACCATCATTATTTTATTGCATCATTCAATAACATTTAGCAAAATGAAGGCTGATGTGTTCGATTTATACAATTAAAAAAAATTGACATTTGAGGAAGAATTCAAAACATTTTTGGTAAAAAAATATCTAATTTTATAACTTTCTTGTGCTTTAGCTTCAATGTCACTGAGATTTAAACTTATAAATTTTTAAGTTGTAACTTTCCATTACGTTAATCTAAGCAATTATCATAATTTAGATCTTTACTGTCACTTCTCCCTTCCGTTTCTCTACCAGAATGCAAATTTAGTTTCACGGTATTTAAGCTGAGGTTTTTGGATTGTTAACAAATCAGAGCGTGTTTTCACCTCTCGAAGCTACGTTAGTAGGTTTCTCAAGCTCAGATAAGATTGCACTCTGATTTTGCATTGTAATTGTCGTCATTTAAACTGTTACGTCGGTCAGAAGTCTGAGCCAACTTAGCGTGAAATAAATTATGTAGTATTTGATTATTAGATTTAGTTTAAATTTGGATTTTAGTGTTACTTTTAAGTTATCTAGACACAAGTGGTTGGCTGACTTAGTTAAACACGAGACGGGCATTTTATATTCAAGGTTCTGATTTAATAAAAGGGTTATTCTGTAACCTTCTCAAGTCTTTGTCGTTGTCTTCAGACGAGCGATAATTCACTTTAAGTCTGTTAGGAATCTGGATACCAGCTTATGCTACCAAAAATCTATAAAACTCTTGTAAGGTTTTAGTTAAACTAACAAAGTTTTATTTTAATTTGACTCTTTCTATCTGTTCTCATTTCAACTTCCCGTTAGAATAAGCGCGCGTTTCAGCTTTACGCAAATTTAAAGTGGAGCCAAGTAGTATTTAAACGAAAGAAACCTTTCAGTTGTAGCATTCATTATTTTAATTAACCAAATTATTTTTAGTTTGAACTTTCCTATCGAATTCTCAAAGTTTCAGTTGCTGCCCGAATTTAGCGCGAGTGAGATATTTATGCAAATCGCATATATCTGTTAGCAGTTAAAAGGCAGGAGTTAACGAGGGGAAAAACAGTGCCTTGGATTTATCGCCGTAAGGCTGTGCGCGCCAAGATTTCCTCTGTCTACTGAAAGTTCGCCTTTATAGGCATTTGCAATTACTAGTGTTTGCTAGTGAAATTCGCATTGTTGCATTTCACTAAGAGTAAGCTTCCCTCGCCGTCCTACTTAGAATTAAGTTAGGGAATTGAATTTGTTAACACACTTTATTTTCATATTATTTTAGTTCAGCCCAAGTAGTGGCTTACTCTCAATTTGAAGAGTTGTAAATATTTGAATTAAAGGGTCACTTTTAAACCCTCCTTCTGACTTTGTAGTTCTTCAACACTAAAGGACATAGCCTAGATCTGCTCACTGTCCTCCACATAAGGTTTCACAGTTTATGCTCACGAAAAGAGTCAAGAGATTGAAGGAGAAACCTTACACTGGCGCCCGAACAACTAAAAGGATGGAAGGAAGTTGGAATATGCCTACTACATCCCAGAATACAGCTGCAATGCCTGATGGATTTGGATTCATAGTGGAAACCATCAGAGCAGCCATGAAGCCGGCAGTAGTTTTTGATGCCAGAGGACCTGTGAACACATTCCTGGAAAAGTTAGAAGCGCATTTTTTGCTGTATCCAGTTCCGGAACATCAGAAGGTCATATTAGCGACAGGAGCATTGAGGGGCCAAGCAGCGACCTGGTATAAGTGCATCGGAAAATGTCTGCTGGGAGAACCAGGAACGCCGACTTACACGTACGAGAATTTTAAACTAGCAATTTTGAGAGCGTTTCCTGTGGTTAAAGACCGTGCGAAACTCGAAGCTGAGTTGTTTAGCAAGTATCAACAGCGGGTGGATGAACTATCGGAATTTATTTTGAGAAAAATACAAGTCTTTAAATTATTGTATGGCACGAGGCCGGACCCGGAGATTATCCAGATAATCCTGCCCAGATTGTTACCATCGATACAAGATTTCATGGAGCTAAGAAATCCCGTGACGCTGGACAAGCTGTTTGAACTCGCCGTACAATTCGAGAGCCGGCGAGCGGCCGAAAATCAACGGAGACAATCGTATGAACAGCGGCTGCAGGGGAACCAGAATGCCGAAGGAAGAAACAGACGATGGCCGAGAACTACTGGTACCAGTCAAAATGCGAGCGGTCAACCGCGCCAAGTACAGCGCCAACAAAATAATTCCAACTACGGAAGAAAATCATTCTCCCCAGGCAGAAGCCAGCAACAGAAGAAAACACCCGCAAAGCATTTAAACTACTAAGGAATATTGCGGGGAAGGGGGTGCAATGTTCCGAGGAGAAGAAAAATCCCTCTGAAGTACAGCTAAATACGGTCATGGTGAGAAACATTGAATTACCGAGACTGCAGTTACTAATTAACAACGTACCCGCTACAGCTCTGTTGGATACCGGCGCTCAAGGAAGCTGTTTGGCAGAAGAATTTTTTAAGAAGCACTTTCGTAGATATCGTCTGCATAGCGTGGAAGGAATGAAGGTGGTAGCAGCCCAAGGAAAAACGTGTCAATGCATGGGAAAAATCGAGCTGTACATCAAAATCGGCGAAGAACAAAAAAAAATTATGTTTCTTGTAGTGAAGAACCTCCAAGCATCGGTTATTTTAGGAACAGATTTCTTTGCAGCTGTGGATGCGAAAATCGATTTTGAAAACTCCACCTTGCAAGTAACCATGGACCCAGTTAAAAAGAAATCAACACCTCCCCCTGAAGTGGATTTAAGCCATCTAACGCCCGAAGAACAGGACAAGTTTCGGGAATTGGTAAGTAATTTCGCTGATTTATTTGATGATATTCCAGGATTCACCCAGATCGTAGCACACGAAATTAAATTAACTACGGATGAACCTATACGTCAGCGTCCTTACAAGTACGACAAAGTTAAGGAGGAAATAATAAAATACCATATTGATGAAATGTTAAGAAACAAAATAATAACTCCTATTTCTAGTGCATATGCGAGTCCGGTGGTTTTATGTAAGAAAAATAATGATTTGCCGTTAACTGATCCATTAAGGTACAGGTTCGCTATTGACTACAGAAAGCTTAATAGTATAACAAAATTTCCAACTTACCCACTTCCGGTAATTGATGAAATTCTAAGAAGTATTAAATCAACAAAATACATAACCACGCTAGATTTGACATCCGGATATTTTCAGATAAGCATAAAGCCGGAAGATGTTCACAAAACAGCATTCATAACAAAATACGGTACATATGGCTTTTTGCGTATGCCTTTTGGATTGTCGGGAGCCCCGGCCACGTTTCAGAGGTGCATGGACAAAATTTTAAGGCCGGTAATAGGAAAAAGTACATTTATTTATCTTGACGATATAATTGTTACTTCAGAGTCGCTGGAAGAACATATTAAAGACCTTCGAGAAGTCTTTACTCTTTTGAAAGATGCAGGACTTAAAGTGAACATTAAGAAATGTAAATTCGCGGCAAAAGAACTCAAATATTTAGGGTACAAAATTTCTCAAAGGGGGATCGAAACAGATAAATCTAAAGTTATAGCAGTGAAAAATTACCCAATTCCGAATACAGCCAAAAAGTTAGCGACTTTCTTGGGTATGTGCTCATATTATAGAATTTTTATTAAAAATTTCGCAGAAATTGCTGAACCATTGTTAAAGTTGAGAAGGAAAAGAGTTCGTTTTGCGTGGTCTTCAGAAGCAAACGCCGCGTTTGAGAAGTTAAAAGAATCTTTAATTAATGCACCGGTTCTAAAGTTCCCAGAGAAAGACAAGGGTCTAGAAATTTATGCAGACGCATCAGATTACGCAATCGGAGCCGTGTTAACACAAAATAGAAAAGCGATTGCCTTTTTTAGTCGTACATTGAATGATACGCAAAGAAATTATTCGGCAACGGAGCGTGAAACTTTAGCAGTGCTCGCAGCTGTTCAAAAATTTTGTGTATATTTTGGGAGTTCTCCCGTAACAGTATATTCAGATCATGCGGCAGTTACCAGATTATTTTCAGGAAAGAATCTTTCGCCACGCTTAATTCGGTGGACCCTAAAGTTGCAAGAATTTAATCTCATTATCAAACACACACCGGGAAAAGACAATGTAGTGGCCGACGCATTATCTAGAATAAAGTTAGACGAGAACGGCGAGAAAGTAAAAATAGCGATGCTTCAGGCAAAGGTCATTGACTCTCGAGAGACTGTAATAGAAGAAATTGCTAGGGATCCCGAATTCGGAAATATTTATAATTATTTAAAAGACCCAGATAACTTCCAGCATATAGACATTAATGCAATACGAAGCAGAGCACAGAACTATGAAATCATTGATGGTCTCTTATTTTATACTAAAGTTACGAATCAAAATAGTGAATACAGACCAGTCATCCCGGCCAAATTAATTTTAAGTATCTTGCAAGAGCTCCACGATTCGCCTGTCTCGGGCCATTTTGGAATTAGAAAAACAATACAACGCGTACGCGAGGCGGTATATTTTCCGCAATTACAAAAGATAGTTAAAAATTACTGCCAGACTTGTCACACGTGTCAGATAAATAATGACGTAAATTTCCGCCCGGCCGGGTTATTAACTAGTATTGAGTCTAGGTTCCCCAATGAAATAATTGGTATTGACCTCTTAGGCCCCTACCCCAGGAGTCATGTAAATAAGGCACGATTTTTATTAGTCATTGTGGATCATTTCAGTAAATGGGTTGAGTTGATACCACTTAAGCGGGCTTCAGCAAAAGTCGTTGCAGATTCGTTTTTGAACAAATATATTTTAAGATATGGATGTCCAGCGAGGGTGATTAGCGATAATGGTCCCCAGTTTGTAAGCAGTACATTTAAAATGATGTGTGACAAGTTGGGCATTAAGCATATGAAAATGGTACCCTACCGCCCACAATCAAATATAGCGGAACGGGTAAATAAGAATATTGTAAAATTGATTAGAAATTATGTGCAAAAGCACCATTCTAACTGGGATGACTGCGTCGAAGAATTTGCATTCGCCCTCAGAACGGCTAAGCACGAGACAACGAAGAAATCCCCCGCCGAATTGTTTTTGGGCAGGAAGATAATGACCCCCTTAGATAAATTATTTTATGTGAAAGATAGAGCGCCGGAATTTCAAATGGGTGAAATAGAAAAAATGTTAAAAGAGGCAGAAAAGTGCTCCCGGGAAGCGCAAAAGAAACAGAAATATTACTACGATTCAAAAAGAAGAACCGTAGAATATAAAGTGGGGGAGGAGGTGTTGAAACAAGCGCATGCACTTTCATGCGCAGCAAAAGATTCGGTCGCAAAATTTTGCCCAAGATGGCATGGTCCTTTTGAAATTACAAGAATAGTTGAATGCCGTGCATATTTAAAGAATGAGAAGGGCGAAGAGACTGTGGCAAATTTCGATCAAATCAAACATTATTATCGAAAAGCTAATAATAATATTTTGAAAGATATTTTCCAGGGTCCAGCCTCACAGAATTTTTCTAAGATTCAAGAGCCCCAACCAGGTCCCTCAAAAACAAGAGAACCCAGTTTGAAAAGGAGGTTACCAGAAGAGAGGAAGCCGCAGCCGAAGAAAAGACCACCCCAAAAAGAAAAAAGGACAAACGCTAAGCAACAGTCTCAGCAACCAAAGCGTCTAAGGAAGGAACGTCCAAATGAAAACACTATGAAAGCTCCACCACTACGGAGGGAACAGAACGGCGAGAAGCGAGCCGCCGAAGGTGCCAACCCACAACGAAGGAGCCTACGAGTGCAGGAGAAGGAACGAGCCAGTCTGGAGAGGGAGCAAAGACTTCAGCACAAACGGAAAGCGCCACCCACCATTCGTCCCAACAAGGTGTTTCTGGAGGAAAGAAGATCGACCAAACGAAAGGCAGCCCCAGAGTTTCAATCTAGGAGTAACAAGCAAAGAATAGCCCAAGCCACAGTATATCCAACCTTTCAGGAATGGACAAAAAAACGCCTAAAAGACTGGCAGAAAGATAAGTAGATTCTTTATTTTCTTTTAAAATTCACACAGTTATGTTTCTGATTTAAGTGCAAGTTGCAGATTTAAAAGGGAAGTTACCCGAGTCAAAAGCCGGTTGCCGAAAGCGTAAAGGACACGCTTGAAGGAACAACTTAATTATGCAGCGGAAGAAATTCGAGAGTTCAGTTGAAAAACTGTGAGACTTCGTGAAATGTTCTTTGTAATCCAGAACATGGGATTCATCGATTTTAGTCAAAAGACTCTCTGTAAATAGGAAATTGAATTGTGTTAATTAAAAGCAACTAGTACGTAAGTTGTATAGCAAAACTGTTGTATTATATTTTTCTATGTATAAATAATGAATGCATTTAATGTAAAACTGTTTTCTATGTAATGCATGATTTGTTGTAAGCCTTAAGCACTGGTTTTGTTTATATCGAATATTTTGGAAAAGCGTAAAGGATACGCAAGTTAAAATTAAAATGTAATGTAAAAGCGTAAAGCGCGCTAAATTAGAAAGTGAATATATAAGTGTTATTTAACGCAATGAGCATTTAAAGAAAATTTGAATTGAAGATTGAAAGAATGAATTATATGTATGAAATGCAATTGAAATGTTTGAATGTTGTACGTAGTGTTCTCTGGTTTCACACAAAAGTTTAAAGTTCATTTCATGTTAGAACCTCAGGGCATTTCAGATTTGTTTTAGGGGAAGTCTGAGGTCTTGAAAGTCGAAGAATTAACCCCAATAGAATTGAAGTCAGGTGGTAGTTGTGAACACTTGACAAAGTAAAACTGCGTGTTTTTCACAAACACCACATTTGGCCAGAGAACAAGGGGGAAGTTTTAAAAATGAATGAGTGTAAAATGAATGCGTTTGGCGAAAAGCGCTAATAGAAATTAAAAAACGCGAATACCTAAAGCGCGAATAAAAGTCATTACGGAAAGCATCAGAGGAAGGGAATGTTGTACTTTTCAGGTGAAATGTACTTATAACATGAAATTAAAATTTATTTCCTTCCAGATTGGAAGGAACCAGATAGTATCCAGCCAAATTCCTGATGGATCTTTTTGATGTGAAGACGGAAAAAGATATTCTATGTTAAAATATCTAAGACACAAACAGAGAGTTAAACTAAATTTAAAACTTACAATTGTAAAGGATGGCGAATAGGAAGGAAAATTTAGATTTAGAATTTAGCATCTTCACTAAAAGCCGATTTTAGGCTACTTAGTTTCAGACTACTAAATTCTGGGAGCAACTATGTAGCATTCATTATTTTAATTAACCAAATTATTTTTAGTTTGAACTTTCCTATCGAATTCTCAAAGTTTCAGTTGCTGCCCGAGTTTAGCGCGAGTGAGATATTTATGCAAATCGCATATATCTGTTAGCAGTTAAAAGGCAGGAGTTAACGAGGGGAAAAACAGTGCCTTGGATTTATCGCCGTAAGGCTGTGCGCGCCAAGATTTCCTCTGTCTACTGAAAGTTCGCCTTTATAGGCATTTGCAATTACTAGTGTTTGCTAGTGAAATTCGCATTGTTGCATTTCACTAAGAGTAAGCTTCCCTCACCGTCCTACTTAGAATTAAGTTAGGGAATTGAATTTGTTAACACACTTTAGTTTAATATTATTTTAGTTCAGCCCAAGTAGTGGCTTACTCTCGATTTGAAGAGTTGTAAAGATTTGAATTAAAGGGTCACTTTTAAACCCTGCTTCTGACTTTGTAGTTCTTCAACACTAAAGGACATAGCCTAGATCTGCTCCCTGTCCTCCACATAAGGTTTCACAGTTTATGCTCACGAAGAGAGTCAAGAGATTGAAGGAGGAACCTTACACAGTGTGAGAGAGCTTTTAGTCTCAGACCACTGTTACTCTATTCCACGTTCGCCTGACCAGCTAGTATTTAAATTCTAAGCCGTACCGCTGTTACTTGATTGCTTATTGAAGTAATTCTAAGTGCGTCAGTATTAGTTAAATCTTGCTACGCACCATTTAGTTTAGAGGCCAACCTCGCGTTTAGAGCTCTGTGAGCAACAATTACTTAATTTCTAATTAGCTTTAGTTTAAATTAATTTGATTGTTCAGTTTAGACCCAAGTGGCGGTCGTTATTTTCTGTATCCCTCCCTAGTTGGGAAGTGACTGTAAATAATTATGATTTAATAAAAGAGTATTTTAAATCCCTTGTCTAATAGTCCCTTTAAATCTAAAGTGCAGTTCTTCTACCACTTAATCACAATATTCTACCACGGAACATAGCTGCATTCAGCTCCCTGTTCAAGATCAGGACTCAGTTACTTTCACGAAGATGTTTGCCAAGAATATGCACCGAACACTCAGTCCTGACACTCTGTTGTAAAGTTTTTTCTGTTACAATTTTGGAAAAAAATTAACTTTTTATTGCACCTTAACGTTTCGTATTTTTGAAGAGAAAAAAAAAAGAATTATGCAAATATTAAGTTTAAAAAAGGAGAAAAATCAAGTTTATTTTATTTTGAATAATAATGTAATATATTGCTTTCTCTATTTACTAACATTTCTACTAATGTATTTAATTACATAATTATTTATTACTCTTTTTAAATACCCATGAAACAAGTTATATTAAATTATAAGGA
Source organism: Stegodyphus mimosarum (assembly GCA_000611955.2). Lineage (NCBI taxonomy): Eukaryota > Metazoa > Arthropoda > Arachnida > Araneae > Eresidae > Stegodyphus > Stegodyphus mimosarum. The sequence goes on along the minus strand of KK120670.1, from coordinate 331,177 downwards.
ATTTTTTCCCCTCCCCACCGCATGCCTTGATTGTGTAACATCCAGTTAGTATCAGAAGACGGCAAGGGCATCGTGGACTGGCTGGACATGGCGACTGGGTAACTCTTCCGCCCAAGCGCCCTTTTAAGTGCAGATGCTTTCTTCTCTTCCGAAATTCCCTATATTCTCCTCTATATATTATTTCCTGCTCCAAAAAGCCTAAAAGCTCTATAAATTAAAGCAGGTATAGAGGGGACAGGGATTATTTCAAAGACGAACATGGGTAAATCTTCGAAATTTAAACGTATGCATTTAAAATTGGCTGACGTGATACTCGTGATCCATGTCGACTAAAATTGTAGCCGTCGCGTTCTTTTTGATTCCTTATACGAAATAAAGGAACCATTGTAATCGCGAAAAATTTCGGATGTCATATTTAAACGAAAATATCATTTTGACCGCTCTCGTATCCAGCTGAAGGATTTTTTTTTCCCTTGACATCTGTCTGTCTTCTGACATCTGGACAGATTAAAGGACTCTTTTTTCCCAAATCGAATCGTAAAATGGATTAAAAGTGGATTCAGAAGGGACTTTCTTCGAGATGTCGATACGTACCTATATATAAAACTCACATAACTAAAAAAGGATTATCTCCTTTTGTTATTGCAAACAGCCGCACCAAACATATATATATATGTTACCGTGAAAGACCGAAATTGGAGAATGTCGAATTTCACCGGAGAATCTCAACATTCACCAAATATGTCGGTGAAAGATCGAATATTGTATTACGTTCTTGTACATTCGGACCCTCACCGGTGTATGTCGACAATCACAGATATGCTCTGGTGTAGGTCGAAAAGAGAGGCGACTGGCTGTTTCCCATAAATGGAGTTGTAAAAGCAAGGGTCTCTTGTGCAATTCAAAGCGTCATAATAGTTTAAGTTGTTGCAATAAATAAGATTTGAATCAAATAATTTAGTAAGTTTTTTATTACTATTATTTTAATTTCTCATTTAGAACGTACTGTATAATTAAGTAAGTTTTTAACTTCTATTATTTTCCTTTCTCATTTTGAATGTATTGTGTGTTTTTTCGCGACTGAATTACGGAGAAGAAAATATAATATTCTCATATATTCAACATTCACCATTAGTACATGGTGAATGTCGACATTTACTGGTTTAAGACGGAAATAAGAGTATTTGGAAAATATTTCGGGGATACACCAAGCGACTATGTGAATGTTGACATTCACCGGTGAAAGTCGACATTTTCCAGATTTCAGTGTTTCACCGTAACATATATATATATATATATCCACACTCTTACCCGGCTCGGTGAGCTCTATTTTTTTATTTATTCTTATATCTTATTAAATTGCGCATTTTTTGCTTTAAAAGTGATTGAATCATTTTCTTCTTATGTTCCGGTTAAGGTTTCTATGCGTTTACTTAATTTGCATGCAATAGTTGTAGATTTATCAACAACTGAAAAGTGGGGCTAGGCCTAACGTGGCCGCCATTTGTCTACATTTGAAACGCTTAGTAGAATAGTGAATTAAGTCAATTGGTGCACCAACTTCAGTATCCTTTAACCCAATGACACCAAAAGTTAATTTAATTTTCTGTACGTTGCATGAATTGCTTGTTTTTGCGTAGAAACTCTAATTTTAGTTGCAAAAATTGCTTTGGATGAAGATGTTTTGAGTTTTTAATTTATTTTTGACTAGCCACGAAGTAAAAACTGAACTGATTTAAGAAGAAATATATCTCCAATGAAATTCGAAGAAATAAGTTTAAATGAAGTGCAGCAAAAAGTGCGTGTAATTTAATAGACCGTACAAGGAAGTCACGTGGTGTATTCATCAGATTTTTTTAGCAAACATTTGCGTTTGATATCAATAAAACTAATTTTCCCAACATTATGAGTTAAAACGTTTAACAATTTTTAGGTTAAAATTCTATAAATTGAAATGACAATAAAAGCTTAAAGATTCCTGTTTTTGAATCTCTAATTTTCGAGGATTCTAATGTCACATCCCTGCTGTTAACAACTGTGGGCATGATTAGTCATTAGATTTGTTGATGTGGCTAACGCCAGAACCTGGGCTAGATATATTTAACAATATTTTTTATTTAGTTCTTTTAAATTAATGCCTCCATCTTAGTATTGTATTGGTTTCTTAATGTGTAGCTCAAATGTGTTTCTGAGTAATTAGTTTCTCAAAAAAAATATATTATATAATTAAGATTATATAATATATTTTTATAATTAGATATATAATATATATATATATATCTAATTATATAATATATTTGTTATATTTGAATTTAACAAAATTTCTATTCGTAAACAATTTAAAGTTCTATTCGTAAAAAGCAATTTAAAGTAAAAAATTACTTATAGAAATAAGTTTAAAAGAAGTTATAATTAATTTATTTTGCTGCGAACTAATCTACAATATCATTTAAATTCTGAGAACATAAGTAAATCAAGTGCAAATATCAAAATTTATTAACAAATATAAAATCTAATAAATTTTTTAAATACAGTGAATTTTTAAATTAAACATTCCTAACTCAATTTTTGAGCAGAATAATTTCAAAAAACTTGGAATTTAAATGGTATTGTTAATTTAATTCACTAAAAATTAAAAAACTAATTGTATATAAACATAAGCAAAAATTGATAAACAGAAGTAAACCAAACTATTAGAACTTGAAAGTTTCATTTAGAAAAACAATTTTAAGAGAAACAAATTAGGTAATTAGCGCTAATAGCTGCTAAGTACAAGCAATATTGTTTCAAAAGAACATAGTAAAGTTAAATTAAATTTAAATAATGCTCTTGCGCGTTCAAATGAAAAAAAGAATATACATTCATACATATAATTTGAATTTAACAAAATTTCTATTCGTAAAAAGCAATTTAAAGTAAAAAATTAATTATAGAAATAAGTTTAAAAGAAATTATAAATAATTTATATTGCTGCGAACTAATCTACAATATCATTTAAATTCTGAGAACATAAGTAAATCAAGTGCAAGTATCAAAATCTATTAACAAATATAAAATTGTAATATTTTTTTTAAAATACAGTGAATTTTTAAAGTAAAAATTCTTAACTCAATTTTTGAACTGGGAAATTTAAAAAAACTGGGAATTTAAATGGTATTGTTATTTTAATTAATTGTATATTTGTTATATAATATTGGTGTATAAATATACCAAAAACAAATTAGCTTCATATATATAGTAGTTGAAAATAAGTTTCAGAGAAACTGATATTTTAGACGAATAAATAAAATAAAAGGTTAATGCAACTAAAATAGATCTTTAGAAACATCAAAACATTCGCGGTCATGAACCTTATTTTCTTTAGCCCGAGTGATGTAATATTGTCAAATAATAAAATAACGCAAGATCAAACACCATCAGTCTTTAAGTTAATTTTTTGAGAGATCTCCTGAAAATTGCGAAATTCGCTTTAAATTCTGAATGCTGTGTTTCTTATGAACGTATTTGGAATAGATAAAAGAGAACTAAAAAACTAGTAATTTCCTAAAAAGCCTTAATTTCTTTTGCTAAGTACACAGTAACAAAAAAAAAATGTTATCGATGACGGGATTTTCCTTAAAATGTACTTTGACTATTATTTTTTTATTCTAATATCTTCATAAGTAATCATCCTTTATGTGCGTGATGACTCAAAGCGTACCAAAGAGCGGGGAGGGAAGAATACACAAAAGATATTTCAAAAATATTATTTTACTGGAATTTAATGAACAGGCGGTCATTGCCCATGCTTTAATTTAAGAAAGGAAAATCAAATAAGATAAGTGTTCAGACTATGATAATTTTGCTCATGTGATTCTTTTTAGTGAAATTACGGATTTTTTTATGAATTCTGACTCGCGAGCTGTTCTTCATGAAAGGGCAATAAATCATTCTTTAATGTAGCCGAAATATCTCGGGAAGGGAGAGGGGGAGAGTAGAAAATTGTCGGTGTCATATGGCATGAAATAAACTGCTTTCGTGGATGAAACTGGAAGGGAAGAACAATTATATTAAAATTAGAACAATTAAATTAAAAGAAGAACAGTTATATTAAAAGAAGAACAATTAAATTAAAATTAAAGAAGAGAAGAACAATTTAGCAGGATTCTAGTTATTTTGAAAACATAACTGTAGCCCTGAGTAGGAACAGGGAGCTTACTAAAAGCTATGTTCGTGCGTGTGTAGAAGACACAACAAAGATAAGGAGGGTTCAAATTACCCTTTATTTGCTTATTGGTTTTACAAACGTTCCCGAACTTCGGGACACAAAGACTAACCACTTGTGGCCTGAACGTAAAAGAATATAAGACTACTAACTAACTAAAATTTAGATAAGAGCTAAATTTTAATATTTTACACAGATGATTAGCACTAACACCGGCCTTTTTAAATGACTACGTCTGTAGTACGCAAACTGCGGAAAACTACAATACGTCTTTAACTTTCAAGAGGATTTAAACCTCTGGCCTTAAAGGCGAACAGTAACTGATGGCAAGCTTGTGTTAAGCCTCCTAGCAAGAGGGCTCTTTCTCTTTTCTACTCACTACTCTTGGCAAAAAGCGACAACTTAAGCGTTAGCAAGTACAATTTGCATAAACATATTCAAGCGTTCATTCTGGCCGGAAGTGGAAAATAAGAGTTGATAGTAAAGGTTTAAAGTAAAATAAACGTTAGTGAACTTAAAATCCTTACAAATTAAATTAAAATCTCATATACAAACTGAATTTCATAGAATGCAAAATTTCGAGTTCAGTGTTTCTGTAGATGGGAAGATTTCTACAATTGTGAACATTGCATCTCCAAATGTTTCGTCGTCAACATAAAGTTTCATGTCATTCTACGATGCCCACCTCATTACTTGGTAAATTAAAGATTGTTAACGTCATCTCTCTCTCTCTCTCTTAATTCCGATAAACAGGAATAAATAAATAGGAATTGATTTCAATATGTGAAAAAAAACTATATTAACATTAAGTGTCATCCACTACAAGTTTAAAAAAGTATAAATTTAAAAAAATATATTTGAACATATATTGCAAGTTTAAAAAAATATATTTGAACTTGAGTGGATGAATAAGACACATTTTATTAACGATTGAAAATTTGAACAAGATATAGAGAGAGTGTGAACTAATAGTAGGAATTTAATAATTAACTGTTTCTGCCACTTCTAACAAACGCTTTTAAGAACCGTTTATATATTCAATATAATTATAAAAATCTGTATAATACTTTTTAGAATATTGTGCAAATATAGAAGTGTCAGAATTTGAGAAATTTGCTAAACATATTTAATTTTTATTGCGAGAAAAATTCTTTTCACGCAAGAATTCTTCCACCTTTAAAATTATGTTAATTTCCATAATATGTTGCCATCCTAAAATATTCGTTTCGTGGGTTGAATTAAGATTTAAAAAGTAATAACTAGCGTTAAGACATTTAGTTGTAAAATTTTGACACTTGATAGCGGTATTGCTTTCTGGTGGCGGAAAAATGTTTGAATCACTTTTTAATTATTACACAGTATAAATGGATTTTAACATGATAGTTAAATACTTGGCAAAATAATGTGAAAAAAGGAGAAAAATGAAACTGTATAAATTATATGGAAAATAAGTAGGCTTAATTTTAATAACTTTTCACTGCAACATTAACCGTAAAATACATTTTCAGCTGTCTAAAATGTCTTTATGTAATAATTATTATGCCTAATATTACTTTAACATTATTTCTTTAAAAAAATAATCAAAATGCATTTGATTGAGCAATATTTCAACAGCGGAGGGAAGACATAGAAAACATTTTGCATTTTGTTATAAACTTTCTAATCATTTTATTCATCTTTCTAATTGGTATTACTTAATTTCATATATCTATACTGGATCATGAGATACCTCATCTGTTCCGGTTTGATTTGAACTTTCCCCTGCCGATGTTCCGTCTTGATTAGAAACAAACTTTTCTCTGCCTCGGAATGGCAACAGTGAGAACTTGACTTTCGATTTGCAATGATGCAGCTCGAACGCTGCTCATGAGATGTACCATTAGATTTGATTCTAGATTAATTTGTTTAGTGTTTTAATAAATCCTTTTAAAAACTAGATTGAGTATTTTGATCATAGAATAATAACTGAACCACCGCTTGCGGAAATTCACATGTGGCATTTAGACACGTCGTTAAATGCGTGATTAAATTCGTAGACATCGCCATTCGTCTATTCGATTAGGGATTTTTTGGTGCGTAGATAAACATCATCCTTAAAACGGAAGCCGTAGGAGTAGAATTTAAAAAATAAATAAATAAATAAAACGAAAAATTAAAACTGCAGAGTCAATAATCAAAAAATAACTGTACTTTTTTAGCAAAGATATTTTTCTGCGATTCAGTTTCTTTCTTTCCACAATTTTTAAAGTTAAATTGCCTAATCCACTTATACAGCAAGTCCAGTTACGTAATCCCCAGTGTAATTCTAAGACGTCGGGTACAGAGAATTTCGTTTTCTTTTTTCCCCTTTTGATTTCTTTACCGTGTCCGAGAAGGCATAGTCCCCGCAGCGGCCTAAAAGTTAGGGCTTAGTGGCTTGGCAGTTCGTCCCGAGGTCGATTCCGAAGGCTGAAAGGAGTTTCCATTATTTGCAAAACAGATATGAGAAATCCTATTGCTAAAAAAAAAGGTATTTCTCCCTGCTTCTCCTTTTAAGCACAGAGCTTTCAGATGATTGTCCATAATTAAGCATATCATTTATAAAGAAGTGACGTGTTTAATTATTAATTATTCATTAAATATAGGAAAACATCTGTCCAAATATGTCACGCTTCATTTAATTATGAAAGTTTTTGATACAGTTACTAATAAGCAACCAAACACACATAAAAAAGATCTTACAAATTTCACCTAAGTTGTAAGGTTTTAGTTTAAACTAACAAAGTTTTATTTTAATTTCCCTTTCCTATGTGTTCGTATTTCAACTTCCCGTTAGAATGAGCGCGCGTTTCAGCTTTACGCTAATTTGAAGTGGAGCCAAGTTTCTATTTAAGCGATAGGTAGGAACCTCTTAGTGTGAGAGAGCTTTTAGTCTCAGACCACTGCTGCTCTGTTCGACGTTCGCCTGACCAGCTAGTATTTAAATTCTAAGCCTTAGCGCTGTTACGCTATTACTTATTGAAGTAAATCTAAGTGCGTTAGTATTAGTTAAACCTTGCTACGCACCATTTAGCATAGAGGCCAACCTCGCGTTTATAGCTCTGTCAGCAACGACTACTTAATTTCTAATTAGCTTTAGTTTAAATTAATTTGATTGTTCAGTTTAGACCCCAGTGGCGGTCGTTATTTTCTGTATCCCTCCCTAGTTGGGAAGTGGCTGTATATAATTGTGGTTTAATAAAAGAGGATTTTAAATCCTTCTTGCGTGTAGTTCTTCTACCACTTAACCACAGTTTTCTACCGCAGAACATAGCTGCATTCAGCTCCCTGTTCAAGATCAGGACTTAGTTTAATTCACGAATATGTTCGCCAAGAGTATGCACTGAACACTCAGTCCTGACAAAGTAACCACCTACTGCTACTAATCCAGTATGAAAAACCGTTGCTTCCAACCTCCCCCCCCCCAGTATCAGTGTGAAAAGGATTTTTCAGCGATATTTACTTAGAAAACGTAATCAATCTCAGACTTACTGAATTTGCCCTTTAGATTTTTTTTCTTTATCATAAAATGAAATTGCTTTCAAAATTTTGTTGGTAAATCTAATTGGTTAACTTATTTAATGTCAAAATTGATTTATTCTTCAACCACACTGTTTCTTATGGAGTTTCTTTAAATCCGACCGACAGACGTTAATCTGCTCTATTCTTTGCAAACATATTTTGAAACAGGAACGCATTATTCATCAATATTTCTGAAGTTTATCCTTATTTTATTTTCATTACCATTAAAAAAGAACATGAATAAACGCGCCAGAAAATCTACAAATGAAGGCAATTAATTAAAATACAATAACACGCCGAACAAATATTAATTTTGATTAATTTTGATTTACATTTTTTTCTAACTCATTAGAAAAAAATCTAAATTAATATGATGGCAATTAGTTTACAATGCAATATAAATCTTATCTAAAGATCTAAAGATACAGATTTGTATTTAACTATTATTAGTACTTAATAAGAAAAAAACGTCAATTATAATAATAGTCAGAAAAAATAAAGACTCAGTTACGAATTTTTGCACCACGTATAATCGCTTTGTTTGGTATTGAAAATAATAAGGTGTTTTTTCACCTCCTTTCTGCATGCCTTCCTGGTGTAATTGGAGGCATACTGGACGCGTATTCGAGAGGTCCAGGGTTCGAGTCATGCCGAGGGCATTGCACATTTGTTCATGTATTCCTGCTTTAAAAAAAAAAAAAAATTGAGCCTCTACAGTGGCGTTCCAACTCAAAGATGGTGGACAATAATTCACCACCACCATTTCGCCGAAGAAAAAGACTTAAAGAATAAAATTACATTTTTAGTCCAAAGGGGCTTTTTGTCCCTGAAGGACTATTGTTTTTGTTTTGCGATTTTGCGTTGATTCACCATAAATGGCTGTACACTTTTCAATTTGTTGCCACCAAATGTTATCGTCCTGTATTATATTTAAAGAAATTAAATAATGAAGCATCTGCATAAATGTATGTATATTTTTCCAAATGTGATAAAACAACGGTACCTGGAGCTATCCAATTTTGAATAACGTATGTTTCCACCCGAATATGCGCATCTGGAAGACCAAATTTGGAATTTATAATTTGTTTTATTATCTATTTCCTAAAACTTTAACGAATTTTTGATGAACAAACTCAACGATTTAAAAGGGAGCAATGGCAACGTTATGCAGAAAAAAGCATTCTTATCTCCAACGCTTGAGACTGCGTATCGGAAATTCTAAAGATATGTTCATTTTAAAATTAATTGCGGAATTGCTGTTGAACTGAATTTAATGATTTAACTGCGAAGAACAAGATATCTGATAAATAAAGGTAACACACAAAACGGTAAAAAAACACCCCTTTGGACGTAATTTAAAATCTGAAACCTTTCGAATTTTAATTTTTTTTTTTTTAGTTCTTAAAATTGCAAATCGAAAACAAATTTCTGTCATTAGATTAAACGAATTTAATCGATACTTTATGCGCTTTTCCACAATCCTTCACAAGTGTTGAACTAATACTAAACTTTAAATGTTAACGAATTTTATGACTGTAAACAGCCTACCCTTGAAATGAAAGATTTTGCTATGACGTGGTTACTGCTAGCTATGGATGGTGTACGAACCGCACGCCGACCCTCTGACGTATTTTAATATGGATACCTGAATGCAATCAATGCTTTGGCTCTACAGGAAACCCATTTGACTGAGAAACACCGCGCATTTCCCGGCCTTGAAGCCCCGCCTTCTTATGACGTCGCACGCGCTCACCATTGCCAGATCAGAAACGCGTGAAAGTCTCTCTCTAACCCTCCGAATTCCGCTCCGTTGGAACAGTTTGTCAAACGATCTCCATCTGAGAAGGTCTTTGAGAGCTCGGTGAAAGTTCTTTTTAGAGTTTTCGTAGTCCAAGCGGACGTTTATTCACGCTGGAGTCTTCCCTCAAACGATCGTCGCTCGTGAGTGACATCATGTTACAGTTCTTCATTGTGGTGAGTGTTCATTTTAAATGCATAGTTAAGAGAAATGTATCTTGGGCATCAATCACCACGGCATCTCCGATACACTTCTTTACTGCAGTATTCTATTGCAGAATGTAATGTCAAGTACTTTACATCCAGTTATGCAGAAATGAAAGTTAAAACTGCTGTAATTACTGATTAATTAATATAAAAATTTAAATTATATATAGTATTTCATA
>KK120670.1:268060-321221 GCA_000611955.2 Stegodyphus mimosarum | reverse complement strand
GTTTTAAGTTTATTAAGTCTTAAATAATCATTATTTTTTTATTACAAATCGAAAAATATTTACCAATCAATCTACTTGGTAATTTGATAAAAAAAATACAGCAGTGTTTACATCGTAAATTTCAGAATGTTATTGTGAAGCTTATCAATTAATATATTTGGAAAGTTAATCTTCAATATACAGAAATGATGCTGTAGGGAAGAAGGAGTGAAATTGTATTAAATATTATATATTTAATTTGCTTTGGTATTTTTTAAACAACAAATTTATTTATTCCTTATGTGGTTTCATCATGTATCTCTAATTACCGTCGCGACACATGCAAGAGAAAAAAAATATTGCCTTTTCCGAAGCTTCGTTCAAACTGTAAAGCCATCAAATATTTATAGTCATTCTCCATCAATTAACCAATTAAATTCTACTGTGCACTATATAGAAGTAAGATAGGAAGTAATAGTATAAGGTGTTTCCTCCCATCTTCTTCGCATGCCTTCATGGTGTAGTGGTCAGCACCACGTTCGACGCGTAACCGAGAGGTCCGTGGTTCGATTCACGGCGAAGGCATTGCTCATTTTTCATGTTTCCTGCTTCGAAATAACCTGTTGCCTCTACAACAGTAAGTGTAGTATATAGAAGTAAATACTATGATAGTATGTGTAGTATATAGAAGTAAATACTATGATAGTATGTGTAGTATATAGAAGTAAATGCTAAGTAGAATATATGTGTTAAAAAAAAAAGTTGATACGTAAGTGAAGCAAATGTGAAATTAGAGTCACAATGCATTGAGGACTCTTTTTACCCTCAACACATTGCACCCTACTTTTAACATTTCATACCTGTGTTATTTTAGTACTATATTAGATTATTATAAAGTTGAGAAGAGAGTGTGTTCTGTGTATATTTATCATAGATTTCTTTCAGTCTGACTATTTAAGACAGTGGTCTCAAACTAGTGGATTGCGGGCCTGCATGCAGCCTCCGAAACAATTTTATGCGGTCCGCGAACACATGTAATTGTGTTGCAAATACGGTATTGCAAAGATTTTCAGAATTTTAGCTGTTTTTATTTTGTGTCTTTCTGTGTTTGAAGTCTGTCTTTATTTTATTTTCATTAGCATTAAAAACGAACATGAATAAACGCACCAGAAAATCTACAAATGAAGGCAATTAATTAAAACACAATAACACGCCGAACAAATATTAATTAAGATTAATTTTGGTTTAGATTTTTTTTTCTAACTCTCATTAGAAAAATATCTAAATTAATATGAAGGCAATTAGTTTACAATGCAATACAAATCTTATATAAAGATTTGAAGATACAGATTTGTATTTAACTATTATTAGACTTAAGAAAAAAAAACGTCAATTATAATAATAGTCAGAAAAAATAAAGACTCAGTTACGAATTTTTGCACTAAGTATAATTGCTTTGTCTGGTATTGAAAATAATAAGGTGTTTTTTCACCTCCTTTCTGCATGCCTTCCTGGTGTAATTGGAGGCATACTGGACGGGTATTCGAGAGGTCCAGAGTTCGAGTCATGGCTAGGGCATTGCACATTTGTTCATGTATTCCTGCTTCAAAAAAAATTGAGACTGTAACAGTGACGTTTTAACTAAAAAGGTTAGGTTAGGTTAGGTTAGGTTATTCAATTATGGCAAAGCACACGAGGGCTATCTGCCTAAAGGGAGGGATGCCTTCGTGGAGGACTTTCTAAGGGAAACTGGCTCGTATACACGTTACACATGGGGAAAACCACGAAAACCCCATGCAGCCAGCCCGTTCGCGGGATTCGAACCTCGGACCGAACTACCAGTGTTCAGCGTCTTTACCGCTCGGCCGCTGGTGGGCCCCAACTAAAAAGATGGTGGACAATAATTCACCACCAGCAGGATTTGGCTATTGGGGCATCTAACCTCTAGCAGACTTTTAAAAAAAGGGGAATATTATAAAGCATTTTCTCCCTTCTTCCAGCATGCCTTCGGGGTGTAACGGTAGCACACTTGGCGCGTATTCGAGAAATCCAGGTTCGAGTCTGGGGAGGGCATTGCTCATTTTTCATGTCCCCAGCTTCAAAAAAAAAACCTAATGAATCTACAAAGAAAAGAATCCCATTGACTGACGGGAATCTGCAATCCGCGAATGAAGCTTATTTCTAGAAATTTCTGTCTAAGGCTGTAAATTTAATCAGAACTGAAACGTCAGCAAGTGTCAAACTGTAGTAAGAAATAAAGAAGTTTATGATTATTTTTACAAACACACGCATTTTTATTATCGCATAGAAGAAAAATTTAATAAGTAAGAGAAAGAGACTAGGTTGTCATTATTTAATCTCAAGTTTTTCGCCCACTTGAAAAGTTTTCTGCAAAAAAATTAGAAAGCTTCTATAATTTGTTTATTTTAAATTAAAATAAGTTGCTTAACAATTAATTAAATATGGTGGTGGTGGTGGGTGAAATTTTTGGCGCAAAACCAGAAATGGTTATACTGCGCCAAACACAAGGTGATGAGATAAAAAGTGATACAGACAATGAAATTAAAATAGGTATGAATTAAGCAAGTAGATAAAAGAATGTGCAAAATCCAGTGGATGAGGTCATATAAAATCAGTTAAAATCACAAGTCTTGAAACTAATATACAAAATTAAAATCACTTTAGATGAGATGATAAACTCCAATATCCTTTAAATAGTAAAATATATTACGATTGACCTCTCTTCCAATTAAATGGTCGAGAGGTAAGTCACAGCTGTTAAAATATTTCTGGCGAATACTATTAAAAGATAAACATTCAATTAAAAGGTGACGGACTGTTAAACATACACCACATTTTGAGCACAGAGGCTTATTATCAGCACTTAAAAGATACTTATGTGTCATTCTGGTGTGACCGATTCTAAGTCTAGTTAAAAGAACTTCCTCCTTACGTCTTCCAGTAAAATTCCAAAGTTCGATTCTAGGTTTCACGCTCTTCAATTTATTAAAAGACTGGACATCCCAAAACTGCTGCCACTTTTCCAATATCTTTTGCTTTATAAAACTACTAATGTCTGAGATAGGGATGAGGTGACTGGATATTTCTACAGCTGATTTTGCGACGACATCTGCCCGCTCATTACCTTTTATACCGGTATGCCCGGGAACCCAGCAATAGAGGATTTCAAATCCGAGCCTTGTTAAGTTTAAATTCAGTTTGAGGATATCAAAAATTACCGGATTATGGATGTTCGAAAAAGCCTCCAAAACTTTTAGCGCGCTGTAGGAATCTGAATAAATTATAAACTTTTTCTGCCGTCGCTTTGATACGTACAAAAGTGAATGATATATTGCAGTAAGTTCAGCTGTTAAGACTGAGGAAGCGTGGTGCAAACTTCTGCCTTCTACATGGTCACCAATTACAAATGCCGTCCCGACGTGACAAGTTGACTTTGAACCATCTGTGTATATTGGAATATATTCTTGATATTTATACCTGTGATCAGCAAAAAGTTGGGTGTAGATGACATTGTTTGTGTTTTTTTTCATCTGATGGGAAAAAATTTCAAGAATCTGGATTCCTGCCTGTTCCCAAGGAGGAATTTCAAAGTATTGCATGGCTTGTGGGGATATATCAGACAGGGAGAGTTCCTCGATCAGAGAGCGAACTCTCAAAGAAAACGGAGGTACACAGGATGGCCGTGCATCAAATAAAATGTCACAGCTGTTATCAGTCAAATCTAGCCTATTAGGATTGTCAGGTTGTGATAAAATGCTAAAATAATGCAAGAGAGACAACTGCTCACGCCTCAAACGAAGTGATGGTTCATGGCAATCAACGTAAAGACTCTGAACAGGAGATGTTCTGAAAGCTCCAGAGCAAATCCTCAGAGCTTGATGATGCACAGGATCTAGTTTTAGCAACACAGAAGACCGAGCTGATCCGTAGATAACTGAGCCGTAGTCCAGTCTAGAGCGGACAAGTGCTCTATAGATGCGAATCATGGAGCATCGATCAGCACCCCAGGAGGTATTCGCCAGGACTTTTAGTATATTAAGTACTTTCATACATTTCTTTCTCAGCTGTAAAACATGAGAAAGGAAAGTTAGTTTCTGGTCGAATATCACTCCTAAAAATTTTGCTTCAGGTGCAACTGGAATGATAGATCCATTAAGATGTAATTCAGGCTCAGGATGAAGACCTCTCTTTCTACAAAAATGCACGCAGATGGTCTTCTGTTCAGAAAACGTAAATCCTTGGTTGACTGACCATTCGTGGATCTTATTCAGTGTGATCTGCAGCTGCCTCTCTATATGTCTCATATCTGCCCCTCGACAACTAATCTGGAGGTCGTCAACATATAAAGATCCTAAAACAGTTGGTGGAAGTTCTTTCAATACAGAGTTAATTTTCAGACTAAATAAAGTGACACTAAGAACAGAGCCTTGAGGCACACCCTCTTCTTGTTCAAAGATTTCTGACAAAACAGAGCCGATCCTAACTTGGAAGGTCCTAGAACTCAAAAAATTCTGAATGAAAAATGGTAGGTTGCCACGCAAGCCACTATCATGGAGATCACGAAGGATCCCATACCTCCATGCCTTATCATAAGCTTTTTCAATGTCAAAAAAAATAGCGACAAGATGGTTTCTTCTAAGGAAAGCTTTACGAATAGATGTTTCCAAAAGGAGCATATTATCTACAGTTGTCCTTCCCTTTCGGAAACCGCTTTGATAAGGTGACAATATATTATTCTTTTCTAAGAAGTACACTAGGCGGCTGTTTACCATCTTTTCAAACAGTTTGCATATGCAGCTCGTAAGGGCTATTGGCCGATAATTCGAGGGATTCCGCAGGTCTTTTCCTGGCTTAGCGATAGGAATGACAACAGCTCTCCTCCACGCACTGGGAAAATTTCGCTCCTTCCACACCCTATTGTAAAGAGTGAGTAGGGCAGTTAGTGACTTATGGGACAGATGCTTTAGCATTTCGTAATTCACGCCATCAAGACCCGGGGAAGACCTATGTGTCTGAAACAGAGCTCTTTTTAACTCTAGCATAGTAAAATCTCTGTTATATGGCTCAGAGTTGGAAGAGTTGAACGTGATATGATTTCTCTCCGAGCGCTGCTTGATAGAAAGAAATGCAGGTGAGTAATTTCTGCTGGAAGAAACGGCAGCAAATGTCTCACCAATAGTATTCGCAATTTCTTCTACGGAGCTGATCACTCGGCCATTCTTTTCCAAAAAGGAAAGTGAGTGGTCCTTATATATACCGCATGCTTTTTTAACTCTTTCCCAAACTCGCTTACTAGACGTAGATGATGTTATTGAAGACACATATGAAATCCAGGAATCCCTCTGGCTCTGCCTTCTTACTTTTCGTGCATTAGCTTTGGCTCTTTTAAACGGTTTGCTCTTTTAAACGGTTTGCTCTTTTAAAGGTTTTGCAAAGTAGGATACCTACGAAAAATTCCCCATGCTTTTCTCTGTTTTTTCAGCGCTTCATGACAGTCACGATTCCACCATGGTTTTGAATACTTTAGCATTTTTCCTGATGTTCTAGGAATGGAGAGCATAGCTGCCTGTATAACAGTATTACTAACTGCTTCAACTGCGTCATCGATATGCACATCTTCTACCATGTTCCCCGTCAGCTCTGCAGTGGAAGAGAAGAGTTCCCAGTCTGCCCTATCAAGTATGAACCGTGGGCTTCTGGACATGGGGTTTGCTCCTCTTCGTACAAGAGATACAAAAATGGGGTAATGATCGCTATTGTAAAGTTCATTTCCAACACTAAAAGTGCAAAATGGCAACAGAGATGGTGAACAGATGGCAAGGTCGAGAGCGTGGAATGTCCTTGAAGGTTCATGGAAGTATGTACTCTGCCCATTATTCAGGAGACAAAGGCTATGATCTTGGATCATCTGCTCAATTTGTCTTCCTCGGGAGTTTGTATCTTTACTTCCCCAGAGCGGACTATGGCCATTAAAATCCCCTAATATAATAAATGGCACAGGCAGCTGCTCTATAAGATCATTTAAATCCTGCTGATCAATGTTTTCATTTGGAGGCAAATACAGAGAAACGACTGAAACAACAATGTAAAAATTTGCTTGGATACCAACAACTTGGAGGGATGTCGCCAAAGAAAGCGCATTTGAGGGATAGTCCAGTGAGGTGAGGAGACCTACACCCCCACTGGCACGTTCACCTGCAAGATTTTCTTTTCTGAGGAAAGTGAACCTCCGAAGTTTTGCTTGTTGTTCTGGTTTCAGATTTGTTTCTTGTATTGCTAAGCACACAGGATCATAAGCATTGATTATGGATTTGATGTCGAGCAAATTTCGGTGGAAACCGCGACAGTTCCATGAGACGAGGGTGGCCATTATGATTCATGTTTGTTCTTTCTGTGCTGCTTTTTAGTTTTTCGTGGGAGGAGATGACTGGGAACTTCTAGACCCTCTTCTATATCCATATTATCTGAATCAACAGATTCAGAAATAATCCCATCCAGAGAGCTATTGCTGGGGCTTCTATTTTTATTAACATTTTTCTGAGTGAGATTTCTGGGTTTGCTTTCAATTACTGTTTCTTTTCTTTGTACTATATGTGTTGGATTTTCTTTTTTCTTGCTGTTAATAACCGGTTGGGTTTTATTTGGTAGAGTCTGTATACCAACTGAAGTTTGGGTGGCAACTGTACGAGATGATTTAAGAGCACTGGCGTAAGATGTACTTGGTCGAACTTGTGTGCTTTGAACTAATCTTCTGGCTTCAGCATACGAGATGTTCCTTGTAACTTTTGCTGTCTGCACTTCCTTTTCAGATTTCCATTTTGGGCAGAGGCGAGAAAATGCTGGGTGTTCACCCTTGCAATTTACACATAAAGGCGCGGCGGTGCAGTTCTCACTATCATGACCAATCTGTGAGCATCGGGCGCATGTGATGTTGCCACGACAAGACATCTTAGAATGGCCGAAGCGCTGGCATTGGAAGCATCGCATGGGGTTTGGAATATAAGGTCTTACTGGACAATTTAGGTATCCGGCCTTAATATTCTTAGGCAGATCAGGCGAGTTGAAGGTCAGGATCACGTGTTTCGTGTCGATCAACTGTCCTTCCTTACGCATCTTGATCCGCTTAGCACCACAGACGTTTTGGTCAGATAGCTCGGATGCGATCTCTTCTTCAGGAACATACAGAAGGTCGACTTCCGAGATTACACCGCGACAAACATTCAATGTCTTATGTGATGTTACAGTGACATTTGCTTGGCCAAGTTTGGTTACTTGAAGTAAAGATGCAGACTGGATGGCCGAAGTTGTATCAATAAGCAAGTCTCCAGAGCGGAGACGCTTTATATTTCTAGGCTCACCAATACAAGAATGGATGTATTTATTTATTACAAAAGGAGACATCTTTTGCAGCTCGCCAGAAGGACTAGAGACAACAAGGAAGCGGGGACAATTCTTTCCATTATTCGCATTTCCATCGGTACGTATTTTTTTTGCAGTTGATGTATCAGAACTAGCGCTTTGAGGGTCGTGATTGACGTTGAAGTCTTTAATAAGGTAAATTTGGGGTTTCGCCATATTGAAAAGATTAAAGATTCGGGTCCGACCGCCCCACCCACCACGGAGCCCAACAAGGGAACACAGAATCCTGTGTTAGGGCTAGCCAGACCTATACGCAAACTGAAGCCCCACAGTCGGCTTTCCCGAAAGCAGGAACTCCCGAGAGCTTATCCCCAAGCCACTGACACAAGGACTAGTGACCAGCCGATTGACACCCGTGAGGACGACAAGGTGCCACCCGTTTAGCTGAAGCAGAGGCCAAAGCAGTGTGTTGGGGACAGTACCTCGCCCCTCAACTATCAGGACCCTCCTTTCCAGCGACACGGGTCTCCACGCACGGCAAACACGTGGGCAGTTTTCTCGTCATTCGAAAACTAGAGACAAGGGCTGTTCTAGTCTCTCATAACGAGCCCCAACCTCCGAAGAGGAAAACCACAAGGGAGAAACGAAAGACGAAAGTTTCAGCTCAGAGGAGAGGAGACGGAAAAGAGGATAGATCACTGGGGCTCCAGGATCGTGACACCCGTCTCATCAAGAAGATGATCCCCTGAAGGGCTAGGGTACCTCGGGATTGCCACACCCGTACTCACAAAAGTGAGCCCCTGAGGGGATTAATTAAATATGGTAAAATGATTTAAAAATAAATGTCAACCTGAAAATTTCATTTTCAGCTCTGTATATATTTGAATACCAAAGCGTGTAACCAAAGAGGAAAATATCTTACCATACCAAACTTTAAATTTTAGATAAAAAATTATTACAAATTTGAATATTTTTTAATAAATATTTAGTAATCATAAAATGCTTTTTATTCTGTTAATAGAAATTTTTCATTTTGTTAAAAAAGAACATGTCTCGTCAGACTGTGCAGTTTGCGTTTGAGACTATTGATTTGAAAGACTTAAAATACTGTGATAAGAAGTATGGTAATTATTGGCATGTAACTGAAATAAGGTCGTTCATGTGTATTGTATAATCTCTTCGTCCCCTTTTTTTTAGTCCAACGGAGTTTTGTTCCTGAAGGACTATTATTTTCGTTTTGGTATTTTGCGTTGATTCACTATAAATGTCCAATTCACTTTTCAAATTATTCCCACCAAACATTGTAGCCCTGTATTACACGTAAAGAAATTAAATAATGAAAAATCTGCATAAATGTATGTATGTTTCTCGCATTGTGATAAAACAACGGTACCTAGAGCCATCCAATTTCGAATAACGTACGTAATTACGCGAATATGGGCATCTGAAAGCTCAAATTTGGAATTTGGAATTCATTATCTATTTCATATTTTGTAAAACTTTAACGAATTTTTGATGAACAAATTCAACGATTTAAAAGCGAGCCATGGCAACACTATACGGAGGGGGGGGGGAACTGTTAATCTCCAGCGCGTGAACTATGTATCGGAAATTCTAAAGATGTAGTCATTTTAATATTATTTTGGGATATTACTGTTGAAGTGAATTTTATGGTTTAACTGCGAAGAACATGATATTTAATAAATAAAGGTAACACACAAAACGTTGAAAAAAAAGCCCCTTTGGAAATAATTTAAAATCTGAAACATTTAAGTTTTTTTTTTTTTTTACGAATTTTGAACACATATATAAATAATTTTAGTAAAATTATATCTGAAATTGTTGTATTTTTCTGCATAATATAACATAAAAATCCAAAGGAGCTAAGTACTGCGGGGAAATTAAGAATACAGGGGCAAGTCTATTTTAACAATAAGTAAATGGCTATCTCGCTAAATTTGCGAGGTATCGCCAAGCTGGCGATGATTTTCGCCACTAATTTTTGCCGCCAAAAATTGGTGACCTTTTGATCCGCTCCCTGTGTAACCGTAACGGGTATTGTAATTGAATAAATCTAATTGATCCTGTATGTAAGTGTAACCGTATCTGACTCTCATATGCCTTCCAGTGATTTCGAGAAGTGGAAGGAACCAGAGATTTCTCAACGGCCGGAGGAAAACTATATATAAGCCTGAGAAGAGCATCAGTTTCTCAGTAGTTGTTTAGTTCAGCGTTAATTCGGAATACTGAGATATCTCCGCGTGAGCTTCGCTCTTTAAATGTGCTTTGCATTACGTTGTATTTAACATTCTTAGTAGTTTATAGTGTAAGTACTGATAATACTCTTGATACTACGAAGAGCTGTACGCATATTTTTGTGGAAAGTTCCAGTACTGTGAAGTGCTTCTGTGGTAAAATAAATTTCATCAAGCTATCATCGGTTCTAAGCGCATTCAATCTATTACGAAACCGTACGCACGCAACACTCACGGAGACATCAAAGGCATTTTCCGTTTACTATTTTAGTTCCTTCATATTCTTCATTCCATTAGAAAACAGCTGTGTAAATTTAAGAAATACAGAAATCTTCTTACATATATTCTTTTACTAGCGTAAGCACTCGATGCCAATTAAGTTACGTTGAGAATAATGTATCTAACAACAGAGAGAACGATACCGCTGTAATCCTTCTCTAAAAACCATGCAAAAATGTGATTCATAGTCATACATTTTTAGGCTGATGCAATATGGAACCCATATAAAAAATTTCGATAGAAAAATCAGCTAATTCTCTCTCATTATATCAGCAACAATGGCACGCCGTTTTTAATGATTTTGGTTTTTCTTATTAAATGGTCGTAAAAGCTCAAGTTCCATCCAATATTTCACCTATATTCAATTTTAGTCGATTGTGGCAAAATAATGGTCGTAAAAGCTCAAGTTCCATCCAATATTTCACCTATATTCAATTTTAGTCGATTGAATGTGGCAAAAAATTGATCATAATTGATCACAAATCAATAACGTGAACAAACAAACACACAAACAGATATAATTTTTTATCTATATATATATTAAATTTTGCAAAACTTGGATTTTTGATTAACAAACTCTACTATTTGAAAGCGAGCAGTAGCAACACTTTTCAAATAAAGTACTCTTATCTCCCGGAAGAGACTGTTGCCACTCGAAAAAATGAGTGCACAATTTAGTATTTTGAGAGTTTTTAATTAATATCTCGGCTCATTAATGTCGTACGAAGATGGGAACAGCCGAAATGGCTTCCCGCGAATTTTTGGAATCGGGAATAACATATTTAATGTTTGGCAATGCTATTTTTATTTCGTGGTAAAACTTAGAAATTTTTATTAACAAACTTTAAAATTTGAAAGCGAGCAATGGCAACAACTTGCGAAATAAAGCAGACTTTTATCTCCAGCATGCGAGACTATTGCCATTCGGAAAAATGAAGGCGGAAATTCGCGTTTACAGAGTTTTTATTTAATATCTCTGATTTTAGCTTTTTTGGGGAATGGCAGTGGACATCGATCTTGTACGCAGAAAAGAATTGTAGAAAGTTCGGTGACTATAGCTGTAGAAGTTAACCGTTAATCGAAGTTAGTTACGCAAACACACAGACATTCTTCTATATACATATGCTGTACCGTAAGCGTATATTGGAGTGACTGTTAAGTTTCCCGCTGATTTTAAGGTATTTTCAGGAGAAGAATTAATATAAAGAATTAATCAAAAACACACGTGCAGTTCATGAGAAATTATTTGAACTTAAGATATGTAATCCTTAGCTGATAGTCTGTCATTGTTTCTTTTGAAGTACCTTTCTTACGTCTAAAGATATGCATTATCTCTCGCTATTTACGTTTTCTTTCTACGGTGATAAATTTTCAACACCTTTATTAAATATTTTATGCTGATAAATGCGTCAGGTATCGCTTCTAAATGTCATCTTCTGTTATCTGATAACTTAATATTCATGCAAAATAATGTTTTACTTCCAAGGCGCGTATAAAATATGCAATAAAAATTCATTGTTTGCACACAAAAATACAACATGACACAGAATGAAACACATTAATATTGACACCTACAAATTAAATGGCATGAAACTCTATAGAATCTCTTACTCGTACTGGCTTTTGTGTACTCGTACTGGCTTTTTGGCTATAAGATAGGAATTCACTTATCTACAGAATTCTTTATTCCGTGCTTATATTTAGAAAATAAAGATAGAAAGCGCGACTGTCTTTTAAAGAGAGTACTAACTTTACAAAAGAAAGAACCTAAACCTAAACAATAAAAAAAAAAAAAAAAGAGAGAAAAGTATAGCGCATTTTAAGACACAGCAAATCTTTAAAATCAAATTAATTATGACCTAAAATCAGCAAGATAACAAACAACAGCCTTATGTTTGACGTACATTTAGTCAGTCTCAGTCGATTTCGAAGGCAAACAGATACAGGTCTCTCTTCATCAGAAGCGAAGAAATCTGCAAGACTGGAAAGCAGCTGGAGCAATGGTCGTATTTACACCATACGGCAGTAAAGCGAACAAGAAGGTAGCGCCATCTATCGTCAAAAATAGTAACGAAATTGAAAAATTAAATTAATAGAATTTTAAAAGCGTTAAGAAGGACTGGATTTGACTCAAAATCACTAACTAAACAAGATACGTCTTTGTGAATGTGAAAAACTTTGAGAAAATCCAGTTCACCAATAATGTATTTTCTCCCTCCTTCCAGCATGCCTTCGTGGTGTAACAGTAGTAGCACACTCGGCGCGTATTGGAGTCCCGGTGGGGGTATTGCACTTTTTTCATGATTCCTGCTTCAAAAAAACCTAATGACTCTACGCACAAATGGAAGAAGCTTTTTGAATAAGTTTTGCTGACCCAAAGTGAAAATTATGATTAATTTCCAACTATGATTGATTATCGAAGACTTGTTAGTGGCGCTACCTTCTCGTTCGCTCTACTGCCGTATGGTTTGAACATGACCATTGTCCCCGTTGCTTTCCATTCTTGCAGATTTCTTTACTCCTGATGATGAGGGACCTGTATGTGTCGCCCTCGAAATCGACTGAGATTTTGTCGAAATCTACGCCAAACACGCTTTGCGGATCTTACGTTTCACTTTGGCTTGTTTCTTTTCTGTTTTAAATTTGACATTTATTGTGTAGCACATGTTTATTAAATAAACTTTTGTCTGCGATTATAAGTGAATACAACAGAAAGCCGGAATATACACAGGCAAAGTTGGATGGGAAGTTACAGATGACACTCCCGAAAGCTCTGTACCTAAAAATAACCAAAACCCTCGATTTAAATATTCTGCAACTTAATGTGCATCCTAGTGAGGACTTTGGAAAGGGGAAGTTATTGCAAAAGTTAAATCATTAAAAAAAAAAAAAGAAAGAAAAAGAAAAAAAAATGAAAAGAAAAATCTGAAAGCTTTTAGGTTTTACATTACGACCAAAGGGGCTTTTTTTTAACGTTTTGTGTGTTACCTTTACTTATTAAATATCATGTTCTTCGCACTTAAACTATAAAATTCATTTCAACAGCAGTATCACATAATTTTAAAATGAGCACATCTTTAGAATTTTCGATACATAGTCTCACGCGCTGGAGATAAAAAAGTTTTTTTTCGTACAGTGTTGCCATTCCTCGCTTTGAAATCGCTGAGTCTGTTAATCAAATATTCTTTAATGTTTGACAAAGTATGAAATAGATTTAAAAAAAAAATCCAAATTCCAAATTTGAGCTTCCAGATGCGCATATTCGAGTGGAAGCGTACGTTATTCAAAATTGGACGGCTCTAGGTACCGTTGTTTTGTCACATTTGGAGAAACATACATACATTTATGCAGATTCTTCATTATTTAATTTCTTTAAATATAATACGGGGCTGCAATATTTGGTGGCAACAATTTTAAAATGAACCGATATTTATAGTGAATCAACGCGAAATGCCAAAACGAAATTAATAGTCCTTATGCGCTAACAATCTTTGGGCTAAAAATGATTAATTAACATAAAATACCTTATAAATTACACTCATAATAAATTATTGAGCCCTGCATTTATACCCATATATATATAAATAAGTTGTTAAAATTTATGGCTGCACAATTTTGTATATTTCTGTAACTTATTTATAGAGATAATTTCTTAACAGTAAATTAAATAACGTTGTTTCGCATTTGTAAAATACAAGCTTCTTCAATCGGATTTCGAATCTCCAGTCCTTCGTTTTATTTTTTAAAAAATAAATTTAATTTACAAACCAGATATTTAGCCAAGAAAATTTTATTTAAGAAGTAGGTTAAATATGAAAGAGGGGGGAAGCAGATGCTCCTAGAATTTCACTACTAGGTCCCTTAACATTATTTATAGCGACACAGTTTTCTACCGGTTTTACAGAAAAATAAAAACTCCCAAAATCTGGGTCAAAACGAATCCCCAAAGTCATCTTTTCAAAACTGTCGTTCAACTTTCTTGTTTATTTTTTAATTTCATACCTTGCCTCCGTGTTTATGCTCGCAAAATCTTTAACCGAATTTTCACTACAACAAGCATCTCATCTAAGCGTGCACCTCGGAAACGTGAAACAAGGTCGATACTTATGACGTGCATTTCCCACGTACCCGACGACCTTAGTTCTCGTATACACTTGGATCCTGTTCCTCCCGCCTCAGATCGACTATCTTTCATGAATACAGTCTACTATTTTCATTGGCTATCGCCATATAAGGAGGATAGGTGTCCGAATACAGATATTCGGTGCGACGTCCTCCCTTTAAACCTCGCATAGTTATTCGTAGACGTTTTCTCCCCTAACGTGACCTCATTTTTTTCTCCCTTTAAAACCCTTGTGATCCAGTGGAGATAGTCAGAATTCTCCATTTGATTTTTTCCCCCTCCTCTTTTTTGCTATTGATGATTCATAACGGAGAACAACTGTATGGATAAAATAAGAGCCCCATAAAAAAGGGAGGAACCGCAACAACTTAGCATTCAGTCGTACTCTTAGAGAGATTTGCTTTAGTTTATTTAATTGGACTATTGCCCTCCAGTCCAGGGCTAGTGCTTTGCTAAGTGGAGGAATACCTGCGTGGAAAACTTTCTAAAGGAAACTGACTCGTATACACATTATACATGAGGGAAACCACCAAACAGCCCATACAGCCAGACAATTTGCCGGGAATGCGAATCCCGGACCGAACTACCAGTGTTTAGTGACTTTACCGCTCGGCATGTAGTGAGTTCGTACTCTTAAGAGAGATTTCTGTCAGGAAGAGGGGAGGACAACCTACACAAAATTCATTTTTAATATTTCACTGAATCAAACAGCCATTATCAGCATTTTATAACTAGTACAATCCATGCACTGCCCATTTTTTATAGTTTAATATAGTTTTTAAATCACAGAATGATGAACAAATAACTCTTATTAACATTATATAAATAATCACGTAATTTTTCTAAATTTTAGTTTATCGATAGCTTAAGAATTAATAAAAAATCTCCCTTTCAAAACCTTTATTGCTAAATTAAGCAAACTTTATACAATCTGAAAAACTACTTTCGTATACTACTTGAATAATTTAGGAATTTCTCGTTGTGATAATTTTATTAATTATTTCATTTAACTTTCAAGTCCATTGCCCGATTGTATTCATAATTTAGTATTCAAATGGGATCTTAAATTTTGATCTAAAATTATGCAGCTTGTCTCAAAATTGTTACTTCAGATGTAAACTACAGTTTCTACTTCAGAGCATCAAATTATAATAAAAAAAATTCTAATGTGTTCTTTCCACGTGACTTCCTTGCACGGAATGTTGAATAATACGCATTTTTTCCTGCCTGTCGTTTAAACTTATTTCCTCCAATTTCATTAGAGATATACTTCTCATTCAGTTCATTCAGCTCTCACTTCGCGACAAGGCAAAAATACATGTACACTCAAAATATCTTATTAAAAATTGAAATATATAGAAAAACATAAAGCAACAAAGACAGCTGAAGCAATTAAAATTTTTTTTTGCAATTAAAATTCAAATTTCTACGCAAAAACAAGTAATTCGGCCGGCGGGCAAGAAGGCAAATTTTTAGGTGAATAAAACTGAAAGTTTACCTTTGGTCTCACTCGGCAAAAATACGCTGAAGGCGTAGAAACTGACTTAATTTGTTGTGGACGCTACGCTAACTCAATATATGGGATAATGTAATAACCTAAAAGATAATTCCGGAATGGATTAAGCATGGTTTAATTCGCAATAATAAATAAAGACGCTACTTTGTTGTTGCGAAGCTTAGTTTCTCTAGACTGGCAACAAATCCACTATTCTGCTAAGATTTAGATGTAAACAATTATGGCTGCTATGATAAAAAAATTAGGCTTAGCCGCACTTAAACTACCTTTAAATTGTTGATAATTCTATAACACACAGGTTAACTAAAGGCATAAAAGTCTTAACCCAAAGTTAAAAACAACATAAGCATTTTTAAAGCAAAAATAGACAACTTACAAACATATAAGAGTAAACAAACTGAGCTCAATGAGCCGAGTAACAGAGTGGATATATGTATATACATATATTTATATACTTTTGGTGCGGCCGATTGCAACCAAAACAGAGGTGCACATCTACATGCTATAGCAGTCCTAAATTCAAAATTTCAACGCTCTGAGGCTACTCGTTTTTGAGTTATGCGAGATACGTACGTACGTACGTACAGATGTCACGGAAAAAAATCTCTTCAGAATTCATTTTAAATAAGTTTTATAATTTTTTTTGGGGGAAAAGAGTCCTTTATTCTGTTCCTACGTACAGATGTCATGTAAAAAC
Source organism: Stegodyphus mimosarum (assembly GCA_000611955.2). Lineage (NCBI taxonomy): Eukaryota > Metazoa > Arthropoda > Arachnida > Araneae > Eresidae > Stegodyphus > Stegodyphus mimosarum. The sequence goes on along the minus strand of KK120670.1, from coordinate 304,992 downwards.
ATCGTTAAATTGCATTCGATAGCGGTCAAAATGGATATTTTCGTTGAAATATGATACCCGAAATTTTTCTTGATTACAATGCTTCCTTTTTACTTCGTACAAGGAAGTAATTAACATGCGGAGAACATCCATCATATAATCTTAACACGTTCATAAAGAAAGCTTACTAATTTCACGTCTTAGTTATCTCATAATCCAAAACTGGATGTACATTATATATAGAGATATATATATTCAAAATGAAAGTAATTAAAAGTAAATTAATAAGCCCAAGACTTGCGCTAAAGCTGCAAAGTAATAAAGCAATAATTCACTATAAATTATAAAAAGAAAACTCTCCATATTACATCTCCAAGCAAAGGAAATTCAATTTAAAAACATCATTGAAAAGGTATTTTTCAGAATTTAAAAAAATTTTAAAGAATTTTCAGTCCTCCTTGCTTTAAACACAGTTAAGGAAAAACTAAATGCCAAAATCAAAAGTAAACTTTTTAAGTATTGAACAACCAGTTATTATTATTGATTAATCGACTTATTGGGGGGATAAACCAATCTACCGTCAATTAACAGCAACTAAAATAAGAGAGAGTGTTTGATCTTACTTCCAAGTAAGCATCACATTATTTGCTAGATTCCAATACTAAATGATACTCAATCAAAATAAAGATATTAGTCATAAAACCAAAAGAATCCTGTTAAAAAGCAAATAATCTTTAAGATTAAATTTTTTCACTAAGAACACAATTAATCTGAACGAGACGCTTAAGAAAACATATCCCCTACACTTTCTTTTCATATATATATATGCATACTGACTTCCAGTGTAAAACAACTATCATGTGAAGTATGAAGACCTGCTGACGTGGGATCTGATTTAAAAAAAAATTACTGAAGTAGTTTTTGTAAGAATTATCTGATAAAATACGATTATTTAACATTTTGGCCTTAAGCTATTCGGTACGTGACTACAAGCTTCAAAATGACTGCCGTTACAATGACAACTTTTGTGCTTTTCTGCCACTCATTATCGGATGGCTTTTGTGTCTGATGACCTCCAGAAGGTAGTTTGCGGAAGGAACATTTCCCTGACACTTGTTTAAAAATGCGTTTAGTTTTATGGCCGAAGACCGTGAAAATAATGGCGAATGTATATGCCCTTATCACGACAGATGTGAAAAATAAATGCTGCTTATTTTAATCTAAAATGGTATTGTTGGATGACTGATTTCTTGTAAAACATTTCGAATGTAAGCTGGCAATAATCGAATGCTTAGATAATAATTGAAAATAACTAGCACATTACGTAAAATACAAGTTTGAAATAACATGCACAGTTTTTAAGATGTAGCGTCTTTCATTAATCCTGGTTAATTTTTTAAATGCGTATAATTCAGCATTGATAAAATGTAACCAAAACCCACCAGCGGTGGAGGGGGGAAATAGCTGAACGCTGGTAGTTCCTACCTGGGTTCGAATCCAGGCGAACGAGCAGGCAGCATGGGCGTTTTCGTGGTTTTCCCTATGTGTAACATGTATACGAGCCAGTTTCTCTGAGAAAGTCCTCCACGAAGGCATCTCTCCCGTTACACATATAGCCCTTGAATGCTTTCCCATAATCTGCTAAGCCAAACCAAACGAGACCGTGTAAGGTTTTAGTTAAACGAACAAAGTTTTATTTTAATTTAAATATTTCTATCCCTTCTCATTTTCAACTTCCCGTTAGAAGAAGCGCGCGTTTTCAGCTTTATGCTAATTTGAAGTGGAGCCAAGTTCTATTTAAACGAAAGGTAGAAACCTCTCGGTGTGAGAGAGTTTTTAGTCTCAGACCACGATCATTCTATTCGACGTTCTCCTGACCAACTAGTATTTAAATTCTAGGCCTCAGCGCTGTTACTCTGTTACTTATTGAAGTAAATCTAAGTCCGTTAGTATTAGTTAAACCTTGCTACGCACCCTTTAGCATAGAGGCCAACCTCGCGTTATAGCTCTGCGAACAACAACTACTTAATTTCTATTTAGCTTTAGTTTAAATTTATCTGACTGTTGATTTTAGACCCAAGTGTGGTCTTTACTTTCTGTATCCTTCCCGAGTTGGGAAGTGGTTGTACATAATAGTGATTTAATAAAAGAGGATTTTAGATCCCTTTTAAGTGCAGTTATTCTCCAACTTAATCACAGTATCCTATCACAGAACATAGCTGCATACAGCTCCCTGTTCAAGATCAGGACTTTAAGCTGTTCACGAAGATGTTTGCCAAGAATATGCACCGAACACTCAGTCCTGACAACCGAACCAAGATAAATAAATTTGGTTTCTTTATTGGAAAAAAATTAATGCACAAAGTAATAAGATTCTCGATATATTTACCTATTCTGAGGTTAAAATAGAGAGTTATCTAGTCTCAAAAATTCTTATAATGCTGGTTTATATTTCATTTCTCTAGACTTCGTGGTGTTGAAATGCATCTTCGATAGCTATTTTGAGTCTGACTCGAAAGATTCGAGTTTATTTTTTCTTGATTACGTTATTGCCTAACTTTACAATACTATATGAAGTATTTTTCCCGCCTTCTTAACATGTCTTCGTGATGTAATGGTCAGCACACTCGGCGCATATTCGAGTGGTCCGTGGTTCGAGTCCCGGTGAGGGCATTGCTATTTTTTCATCTCTCTTGCTTTCAAAAATACCTAAGCTTTGTCAGCTGCGGGTCAAAATCAGCAAAAATGTGTGTATTAAGAAGATGTTTCTTTCATATCAGTGGTATTTTCATTTTAAAATAGTCGTTTTTGGTGACTAATAAGATAAATTTAATTGAGAAAATAATTACAAAACGCTTTCAGCCTTAAACATAAATTTAAATTATAACGCTAATTATTATAAAAACAAACATAACTCAATGAACTTTTATTTATTTTTTTTTTTTTCTCTTCGATATCAGTGACTGTCCTGATGCCGAACTTGTGACGTCACTTCAAAGTCTGGCTTATACTTAGTCGTCTGAAGACGAATACGAGAATTTGAATTTTCTGCACACTTTTTCTCTTCTCACTTAAAGTAATTGCTGGAATTTGTAAATTGAAACGAATACGGACAAAAGGCTAAGCCAATTTTTTTAAATTATGGATCGGCGTTGCCAAACTTATCGATTTCTCTTTAAAATTGTTAAGAGTTTTTATTCTTTAAAAATAAAAATGCATGTTCGTTGCTGAAACTTTGTAAAAATATTATTGTTGTTATTTATTTTTCAGTGAATTTTTTTATGGATTCGTTACGTGTTTGTTTCATAGTTAAGTTTTATACTTTATTTTCGAAACTCAATTGAGTCACTTAAAATTATGAAATGGGTCACTCGATGACTCTCGAGTCACGGGCTACTGAGGCCTGCTATGGATTTTATTGTAAAAGGCGTTTATATGCATTTCGTGCCAGATATGTATAAGACTCTCTGACACTTCACAGGAACGTAGCTTTGTAATATTATTTTAACAAGTGTAATGTAGAAAATTGGATAATATAAGTAATATTCTGCGTTTGATAATATACGTTATATTCTATGTGTTCTGCCTATTTCCGCTAACAAGAAATGAGACAAATGGCATTCGTAACGTAGAACAACCACAAAGCTTAATAAAGCTCAAAAATAAATTTTTTATGTGAAGTTTATATCCTTTATATCCGTGCTTTTATAGATTTAAACATTCTGAAATGAAGAAACTGAAACTTATTAATTATAAATGAAGAAAATACCGATGACACTTTCTTAAAGCTTATGATGTAAGTGCTGAAAAGACTTTTATAACTTCATTATAATGCAGAAATCCTAACGTAAAGCAAATATAATCTTAATTAAGTTTGGTCTGTATATATGAATTGATGTTGGAGATTCATAACGAATTTTAAACAGAATAAAACTTTTAATGACTTTATAAGGTATTTATTTATCCCACCTTATTCGCATGTCTTTGTGGTGTAGTGGTCAGCCCGCTCGGCGCGTATACAAGAGGTCCGTGGTTCGAATCCCGGCGAGGGCATTCCTAATTTTTCACATCTCCCGCTTTCAAAAAAATATCGATACAACTTAATGTCATGACACAAATGGCTTAACACTACAGTAAAGGCTTTGCAGTACCGCTGAAAGTACTGTTTTTCGCTCGGTAGCGTTTTAATTCATCAGTAAAACATTCTATTCTGTTATATCACAAAGAACATTCTGTGATCATTCCCATTTGCCATTTATTTGTGGTTGTTTATGTCTTATAACATTTCTAAATAAAAATCTTCCAATTCAGCAAAAGAATAAATTATCTTCAGCAGAGATATCAACGCCTTGTTGTTCTTCGTAATGCGCTTCCTTTTCGAATTATCCGAGCTATTTGTATCACTGTCCCTGTCTGCAACTCTTTCCGAAACCACAGACAAGAATTCCTTTTAAGTAGAAACTCACATTCTTGAATTGGTCTGATTTCGCGACGCCAGTTGTCACTATTAATCTTAATTTAAAAGACCATAACTTCTAATCGAAGCCTTTTGAGCTTGTCTACTTCTGTCTGACTTGAAGCAAAGAGAAAAGTATATCTCGAACTCTTTTAGGAAATACGTACAGTTTCCGATATTATTTATTTCTTTTGCCACTGACCGAGAAATCATTAAAATCGCTTTTTAAATATGCTCTAATTAAGCTGAATGATATCCTGATCTTTTCGTAGAATTATTTTTTAATGATATGAATAGGACTTTTAAAACAGATATTGAGTCATCGGTCAGTGATTGTGTTGTAAATGAAACAAACGCCCTGATCATCTTGCCTATCGTCTTCGGTCATTCCCCATCAGACCAAGGACATCTTTTCAGTTATCTATTGAGAAAATTGTTGCTAATTGCTTCCTGACACGCCTTCTGCTTGATAAATTCGCAACAGCTTTATAGGCAAACGTATGAAGGTAAATATTATTTCCGCAGCTTTTTTAAATTATCGATATGTGTATCCAGTGTTATTTAATGCTAAGAGCTTTAGATGGAAAAGCTTTTCAGATTCTAGATTACTCACAAAGGGACTTTTTTTTTAACGTTTGGTGTATTACCCTTTTTTTTTATTAAATACCATGTTCTTCGCACTTAAACCACATAAAATTCAATTCAACAGCAGTATCACAAAATATTTGAAAACAGCATATCTTTAGAATTTCCGCCAGACAAGCCTCGCGCGCTGTAGATAAAAATGTTTTTTTTTCGTACAGTGTTGCCATTTCTGTCTTTGAAAGTTTGTTAATCAAAAATTCGTTAATGTTTTACAAAATATGAAACAGATAATAAAACAAATTCGAAGTTCAAAATTCGGGCTTCCATTTTTCCATTTAAGAAAATTAATTTACTCATAGTTTCATGAATTAATTTTTATACATATACGTGACTTTTATGCTCACTTTTATAAGTATTTTTTATACTTTTAGTCTTGCATCATATTACAGTTTATTTTTTATAAAAGAGCAAAATAATTTCTTCTTCACATGCTCCTCAAAAGCAGCCTTTGTTTACCCTGCTGCATACAATAATGAGATACAGATACCACATAAAATTCAATTCAACAGCAGTATCACAAAATATTTGAAAACAGCATATCTTTAGAATTTCCGCCAACTAAGTCTCATGCGCTGTAGATAAAAATGTTTTTTTAGTGCAGTGTTGCCATCGCTGGCTTTGAAAGTTTGTTAATCAAAAATTCGTTAAGGTTTTACAAAATATGAAACAGATAATAAAACAAATTCGAAATTCAAAATTCGGGCTTCCAGGTGCCCATGTTTGGGTGGAGGATTACGTAATTCAAAATTTCATGGCTCCAGATACTGTTGTTTTTTCATAATACGGAAAACATACATACATTCATACAAATTTTTCATTGTTTAAGATTTTTGAATGTAATACAGGGCGACAATATTTGGTGGTAACATTTTGAAAAGTGATTCAGACTTTTAAGTGATTCAACGCAAAATGCCTTTTCGAAAATAATAGCCCTTCTGGTTTAATGCTGTTTTGGGCTAATTATAAATAATTAAGTGAAAATTCCTTTCGAAAAGAAATATTGAAGCTTCTGAAGGAACAATTTTATTGATTAGTTAATTCTTCATCATTATTCAACTAATAAATTGCTACAAATTTCTCTTAAATTCTCTTCTAATGCTGCTTTGTGCTAATTATAAATAATTAAGTGAAAATTCTTTTCGAAAAGAAATATTGAAGCTTCTGAAGGAAGAACGATTTTATTGATTAGTTAATTCTTCATTATTATTCAACTTATAAATTGATACAAATTTCTCTTAAATTCTTTTCTAATGCTGCTTTGAGCTAATTATAAATAATTAAGTGAAAATTCTTTTCGAAAAGAAATATTGAAGCTTCTGAAGGAACGATTTTATTGATTAGTTAATTCTTCATTATTATTCAACTAATCAATTGCTACAAATTTCTCTTAAATTCTCTTCTAATGCTGCTTGGGGCTAAATATAAATAATTAAGTGAAAATTCTTTTCGAAAAGAAATATTGAAGCTTCTGAAGGAAGAACGATTTTATTGATTAGTTAATTCTTCATTATTATTCAACTAATCAATTGCTACAAATTTCTTTTAAATTCTTATAATGTAATATGAATATTCGGTTTTTTCCCCTCCCTTTTCAATCTATTTCGGGGGGGGAATAAAAAAGCAAAATCAATTAGAAACACATGTTTTTCCATTTAAGAAAATTAATTTACTCATGGTCTCATGAATTAATTTTTATACGTATTTTTGTACATATACTTGACTTTATAAGTATATGTACAAATTTTACATACTCATTTTTATAAGTATTTTTTATACTTTTAATCTTGCATCATATTACTGTTTATTTTTTATAAAACAGCGAGATAATTTCTTCTTCACATTCTCCTCGAAAGCAGCCTTTGCTTTACCATGCTGCATACAATTATGAGATACAGATAACTCGAAACAGAGTCTGCAACTGCATTCTATACTAACTAACTAACTAACTAACTAGATAAATTGTTAGAAAATTGATCATTTTATAAACCGAAACAGAAAAAATTCCAAAATTCGTTTCGAGAATAGACTTTTAATCGGTGCTCTGTTTGTGCCCAGCTGAGGTGTAGTTACTAGAATTATATATTCAGAACTGGAACTTCAAGATCTTTTTATTTATTAATGATGAAGAAATCTGCAATTAGCTTATGTTCTCAGGTCTATTGGTAACGTAAAATTATGAAAACTTTGAAGGTAAAAAAGTACTTCCAAATTGTAATAATTTTGTCTTCAGAGGCTCAGCGTTAGCATGAGTCTTGTTTCAAAAAAACCATTTCTTCTTGTCGCCATTTAAATCAGATCGTTTCAGAACGATGACATGTGCAGCAGATTCGCTTGAGTTTCTAAGCCAATGTACACATAATTAGCGTGACTTTCAGATCATCCATGAAAACGTCGGCGCTTTAAACCAAGGAATAAGTAACCAAGAAAAGTACCTTGCCGGTCTTTGTGAGTCACAGCCATTAGACTGATGCCAAAACGTGCACTGAAATATCATAATTTTTTCTTTTCTGCTACTGCCTTTTCTTAATATTACCGCTCCAAGAAAAATAAGTTTGAAACCAGATTTATCCATTCAGACGGAACGGGAGTTCCTTTATATTTTTTTTTACTAAATTTTTCTTTTAAAAAAAGTAACTTGTGACAGACTGCTAGACGATAGATTGGGTTGAAAAGGTTAAAAGTTAACGTAAGAAAATTGCCCTTGTCAAGTGTCTGTCTGTCTCTACATGCAACTGCTATACTAGTGGTTCAGGCTTAGCGTAAGAAAGTTATTTTCGATACATTCAGAGATTATTTGCTTTCTAATAAGCTTTAATATTACGAAATGTTGTATAATTTTACACCTTTAGTTGAGGTTTAAACGGGCTCTGCGCTTCGGTTGTATGGTATATTTAAGTCACAAATGAATGAAAAACTTAACATTTCTGCAGCAGCCACCGTCTGAAAGTGACTTAATGCAAAAGTTTTTGCCCTCGGTTTTATAACTAATCGTACTAAAATTTAGTACGGTTTCAGCATTACTTGAATTTGTTATACTATTACGTGTAGTCTACCTTCACGTGAAACGAAACCATAAAGCAAAAGTCACGGGACATGTACACTGTTTCATGGTGACTATGTTACCGGTAATGTATGAAAGGCCGGCATTAATGCCTGGTGTTTTTAGGCAAAGTATAAAATATGAGAATTATTATATACTTTACCTAATTACATTGTATACAATACCTAGGCATTTTATAAAATGACAATTGCGCTTTAGGCAAAGTTCTTTGTACTAGAAGACTAGAAATACTGTTAGAAACTTCTAACAGCTTTTTTCCTGTAGCTTAACTTCTAGTACTTATGAATATCTTCGAATTTATATTTTAGTTGCTGGTTATTTCAGTTACCTCCCGAGTAAGGCGTAGTTCATTAGCGTCAAGTCGACGCATTGTGAATTTTACAAGAGTAAATAAAGGGTTCTTTTTAACCCTTCTCCTGTGTAGTTCCTACAAGAATTTACTACACGGTCAGTTATCACTTAGAAGACAGACAAGTGGGCCCTATAATTATTTAATCATTAAACTGATCAGAAGATGGACAGAATAGTGAAAAAAATCATAATTATTGAAAATGTTTATTAACAATTTATTTATGTGAAGTAAATTTTATCTGTGTGTGACAAGAAATGGTAAGTATTCTAGCAACGAAAGCAACACAATATTTTTTTGGTTCAAAATGACGCCTTTACATACAGTGGCTCCCAAAAGTGTTCGTACACGTATGATTTTCATTGAAATAGGACTCTGTCCATTAATTAAAAGTAAACTTTCTGAATGAGATTTTTATAATAAGATCTATAATCTATTCATAACAAAATTACATGAAATATATTTTTAAATATAGCGAAACTTTATTTTTAAGAAATTAATAATCAAAAAATGACAAACATTTTATCTCACAAAAGTCTTCGTACACTTAAAAAAATTCTTGACATATTAGTAAATATTTTCATTTTTCGTTAAATTAATATTTAATAGGATATCCTTTAGCATCCACAACAGCTTTTAAACGTCTGGAAATAGATTTTACTAGTTTTTTTTTGCAATTTCTGTATCAATGTTCATCCATTCTGCCATCATGACTGTTTCAAGTTCGCTTTTCGTTTTGATGTCGTGTTTTCGTACTCTAACTTCCAGTTCTTTCCAAATGTGTTCTATGGGGTTTAAATCTAGCGACTGAAGTGGTGTTTTCAAAAACCTGTGGACAATTATAGACACCACCACAGGCGAACGTTGAGAGGCATCTGCTTAGGATCGTTATCATGATTAAAAATAAAGTCGTTTCCAATAGCTAAATTTTAGTCTAATAGTTTTAAATCGTCTCTTAAAATATTTAAATAAAGAAAATGATTCATTATGACATCAATAAATACCAAATTACCTAGTCCTGATGCTGCCATGCACCCCCACACAAGAACACTTCCACCGCCATGCTTAACTGTTCCAACTAAGTTCTTAGAAAGAAATTCCTCATTTTTTCTTCTCCATACAGTTAGTTATTCGACCATCGGAACCAAATTTAAATTTGTTGAATTTGCTTTCGTTAGCAAATAGGATATTATTCCAGTACGTTTCGGGTGTATTTATCATTGATTTTGCGAATGAAAGATTAAGCTTTCTGTTTTTCTCACTAGCAAAAAATATTTTACGGACAGAACGCCCATGTAATCCAGCTTCTCTGAGAACTCGTCGAACAGTTTGAGGTGAAATTGAAGTAGAAAACTGTGCATTAAATTCTGCAAAATCTTTTACAGCACTCAAGTGTGGGTTTTTCAGAGATTTTCTAATAAATCTCTTATCACGTTTAGTTAAAGTTCTCGGTCGACCTTTTCTTACGTTATTTTCAATCCGATTTTCTTCTTTAAAGCGTTTTATCACATACTGCACTGAAGAATGGGATAAATTAACTGATTTAGCGATATTTCGAATTGATTTACCACTACTATGGTGAAAAATGATCAATTTTCGAATGTTGTTTGTAATTTTTTTTACGACTGCGACCCGTTTTTCAATAATAAATAGAATATTCTGAAGTAAACAATAAAAAATTAAAGCAAACGATTTCTTAAATGCCACACCAATGCAAGAATTAAAAAAGGCGGCAAACGATCATTCTAATTTTGATTTTATCCAAAAATATTTCAGTGTACGAAGACTTTTCTGAGATAAAATGTTTGTCATTTTTTTATTATTAATTTCTTACAAATAAAATTTCGCTATATTGAAAAAATATTTCATGTAATTTTGCGACGAATAGATTATAGATCTTATTATTAAAATCTCATTCAGAAAGTTTACTTTTAATTAAAGGATGGAGCCCTCTTTCAATGAAAATCGTAAGTGTACGAACACTTTTGTAAATATACATCCAGATGCATTCGTTTCGAATCTATTTGAGGGAGGTAGTAATACAGTTTAAGAAAATACAGAGGCGAAAAGAAGTTACTGAATTCTGTTTTTTAGAAGGTGGATAACGGATGAGTCTAATTAGCGGCGGATAGCTTCTGAAGTATCGAGTTTTATCTTGCACCCTTCTGAACATGTAATCCGTCACGTACGCCTGTATTTGCCATAAAAAGCCTTCTTTGTGTCGAGCAGCTTTTGCAAAACCACCGCACGATTGCATGATTAAGAATTTTATCACCCGTTGACATCCTCAGATCTATCGACTAAAGCCGAAACTTCAAGTAGATGTACGTGTATCAAAGACCGCGCCCTAGACAGAGTTCACGAAATGGCACCATACTGTCTGAAAGAGTCGGTGCCATCTTAAAAGTCTGTCTTTGCAAGGGAGTTCTCCACGCGTTATAAATAATCCTCCTGTTTGTGTCCGCTTTTCTTTGAGAGGGTTTATTTAAAGGTGTTGGACAGTATAGTCAGCAAATGTGGATTATCATAGAGGCTCTTCACTTTTGCGCAACTGCTGTTATTGTTATCTCTTTGGGGAAGAAAAGGAGTTTATATCGGCTATGTTTTTATTTTTGTCTTCTCCGGAGTTTTTAAATGTAAAGGGTCATTACTCAGTCGCAGGAGAGTTCAAAAAGTTCGAAACAAAAGCTTTAACTGTTATTTTTAATGTCATAAATAAGTTGCGTTATTTAGGTTAAACTAACACGCGGAATAATGATTATTGGAGAATTCAAGCAACAAGAATCAGCGTAATATTTGTCAATACAATACAACGCTGTATTTGGTAGTACAGTATTAGTAAATACAACGCAGTTTACAAGTATTACGCTGATTCCTGTTGCTTGACTTTTCCAAAAGTTGGATTATGTCACATTACCAACCTTTTCAGGCGAAGTTTACTAAAAATTTCGATAATTTACATGTGTTAAATATATGTAATAGGATGATTGGAGAAATATGCAACGGATTGGCGACGATTCTCTGCGTTGTAATTTGGAGAGGCTTTACTGTGTTGTTAGAAAGATTAACACTCCAAGACAGACGTAGCCGTAAATTCCGCACATTATTTTATTCCTTGATAACTAATTCTTAAGACAGATTTTTTTTTGTTGCATATCATCACTGTGGGTGTGCAATACACCCCGCAATTTTATACAGATTACATTTTTACAACCATGGATAATAGCTGGCAGAAGCTAAGCGACACGTTAGTGGGCGAAGTATCGGCTTGGATGGAAGAGAGCTAAGGCTAAAAGTGCGCAGTTATCCAATCTGGAAGCTCAGCAAGGAATGTTTTGGTTTAGGTTGTTTATTAAGAGAAAGGTTATTTTCTCCCTTCTTCCAGCATGCCTTCGTGGTGTAACGGCTAGCACACTCGGCGCGAAGTCGAAAAGTCCAGGTCCGAGTCTTGACGAGGGCATTGCATATTTTTCAGCTTCCTATCATCGAAAATAACCTAATGTCTCTACAGTGGCGCCCGAACTAAAAGATGGTGGATGATGATTCTTCACCACCAGGATTTGGCGATTATGTCCGCTAATCCCCAGTCGCCCTTTGAAAGGGGGTGTATATAAGGTAGCAGAAGCGGACGCAGCCCCACCCACCCAACCAGACAAGTTGGTCTTATGATCATAACATGCCACGCCAAATACAACAAAGGTAAAGAACTAAAACATAAAATAACTTTATATATATATATATATATATATACATACATATATAATGAAAGTAATTAAAAGTAAATTAATAAACCCAAGACTTGCGCTAAAGCTGCAAAGTAATAAAGCAATAATTCACTATAAATTATAAAAAGAAAACTCTCAATAGTACATCTCCAAGCAACGGAAATTCAATTTAAAAAGGTATTTTTCAGAATTTAAAAAAATTATAGAATTTTCAGTCCTCCTTGCTTTACACACAGTTAAGGAAAAACTAAATCGCAAAAATGCCAAAATCAAAAGTAAACTTTTTAAGTATTGAAAAACCAGTTATTGTTATTGATGGCAGATGAATCGACTTATCGAGGGGATAAACCAATGTATCATCCATTAACAGTAACTAAAATTAGAGAGAGTGTTTCATCTTACTTCCAAGTAAGCATCAAATTATTTGCTAGATTCAAATCACTAATTGATACTCAATCAAAATAAAGATATTAGTCACTAAAACAAAAGAATCCTGTTAAAAAGCAAATAATCTTTAAGATAATTTTTTTTTACTAAGAACATAATTAATCTGAACGAGACACTTACTTTAGAAGGCATATCCCCTACACTCTCTTTTCATTTCAAATACAGAAGTAAAAACAAAAGTAGATTCAAGAACAAATTTTAAAAAATCATAAGAAGATTAAAAGTAATAATCCATAAAATTAAAGTTAAAAACTGTAGTAAAAAAGAAATTTAAAAATCAAACTAGTAAGCAAAAATTAGTCAACTTGCCTTTAAATTTTAAAAACCAAATGACTGGAATGCAAGTACGTATTAAGAGATGGAAGCAAAAGGATTGTCGTAATAAGTAGTTTTCTACTGAAGAGAGTTTAGCCTAAATTGGGGACAAAACTACAGAGTTTCTTGGATGTATAATACACAAAGAGCAGGCTGTTATTAAAATAGCGTTAAAGCTGCTATTAGTTTGAATTTATTTCATAATGAAAGTAATTAAAAGTAAATTAATAAGCCCAAGACTTGCGCTAAAGTTGCAAAGTAATAAAGCAATAATTCATATATATATATATATATGAATATATGAAATATTGACTTTTTAGAATTGGGGATCCATAATGAATAGGAAATTGGAGGCGAAGGCAGATTAAATTTTCATTTTTTATTTCAGCTTGTTGTGGCCACAATGAATTTGGCACATTAGTTGTACCTATATCGAAAAGCTTACATTTTAGATTAATTTTCAGTTAGATGGAAGGACCGGCCAGATAGCAGTGCAGCTAGACCAAAGCGTTGAAAGCAAGTGCGTTAAGTTCAAGGTGAAATCTTAATACAGACGGAGTTAGTTTTGGTTCTCAATGCATTTTGATTGGATAGTTAATACTTCTGTAAAATTATTATTGGCCGCTTGAGTTTTAGTTCCATTTACATCACCAGAATTTATAAGAGTCCAATGACATGGATTAATCTAATATATATATATATGTATATATAAGATGTAACTATATAGGTAGAAGGTATAACTATAGGGGTATATAAAGCAAGCTCCGTCGTGGGTTCAGACGTCAGTTTGTTATCAGTGAAGTGCAGGAAGTGAATAGTATGAGCAGCAGTAAGTTTCTTATCTGTGAATAGAAGGGTAATTTAAACCTTCTCGAATCTTACTTGTTCTGAACTCAGAGAAAAGTCGCTACATAGTTCACTAGGTTCCTCGACGTTCATCTTAGACAAAAGGAGAGAGGAACGCTATAACTTTATCCAATGGACAGACAGAAAAATAAAATTAAACTGTGTCAGAAGTCTGTGTTATTGGCAGACTGAGCATCTTTTATTTTTTATCTATTTTGTGTGTATATATATGCATGGTGAAGATACAATTACTCTATCTGTATGAGTAATACAAGGCAGTAAATATGTATTAGAGAGGTGTAGACAAATATACAGATGACTTGCAATATGTATAATCAGGTTTGGCGCCAGCCAAACACGACATAGGCAGCCGTCTATGGCGCTGAGTAACTTTTTCCCACAAGCGACAACCATTTGTGTGTCGCTTATGGGACTAAAAGTAATGTAATGTAATATACGAGTGTGCTGCAATCGTCTTGTTTGATAATAATCGGCCTCACGGTTAACGCAACACACTCAACACAGATTAAAACAAAAATACTGTTAAAAACGTCAGATCAAAATTATGTGGGACTAAAGGTATATTTGGCTTCGAATTATTAGCCCAAAGGGGCTTTGTCCCTGAGGGACTATTGTTTTCGTTTTGCGAGTTTGCGTCGAATCACTCTAAATGTCAGTTTTACATTATTGTTGCCACCAAATGTTTTCGCCATCTATTATATTTGACGAAATTGAATAATGAAGAATCTGCATAAATGTATATGTTTCTCGCATGTGATAAAACAACGGTACCTAGAGCCATCCAGTTTTGAATAACGTACGTTTCCACCCGTTAAAGGGCATCTTGAAGCCAAAATTTGAAATTTTGAATTTGTTTTATTATCGATTTCATATTTTGGGAAACTTTAACGAATTTTTGATTAACAAACTCAACGATTTCAAAGCGAGACATGGCAACGTTGTACAGAAAAAAAAACATTTTTATCTTCTAGCACGGGAGACTGTGTATCGGAAATTCTAAAGATAGGCTCATTTTAAAATTATTTTGCGATATTACTGTTGAATAGAATTTTATGGTTTAACTGCGAAGAACATGATATTTAATAAATAAAGGTAACACACAAAATGTTAAAAAAAAGTCTCTTTGGCTGCAATTTAAAACCTGAAACCTTTCAGATTTTTTTAAATATGTTTAATTTATATGAGATGGAAATTCTATTGGTCGCCTAGGTTGTCCAAAATGCTACAAACGGAATGTATATACTATAACGTGTGTGCCTGTGTATAATCTATTGGATATTTAGCTTACTTTATTTATCTGTAGTTAACGAGTTTAAGTGCATATGTAATTGCGGATGTAATTTACCAGTCATTTGATTTTACTTTGCAAACTATACTTATTTTTACTAATTAACTGTGAGTAGTTCGTTCTTAGTTTTGATCCCATGGCCTTAAATAAGGCTTCTATAGTTCATTTTCTCAATGGCACAAATTTAGAAAAAGGAAGCCAACAAAGTGCTTTAATTAATTGGAGTGCCACTAGAGGGAAACGAAAAAAAAAGTACATTAAAGAATAAAAGAAAGAGTCTGTGGAGATCAGTTTTGTGGATAGAGTTACAGGATAACGCAGTTTAGATGTCCTTGTTGGTATTTGTGTATATTACGTATTATTTTCTTTCCTGCTGTTTTTTTTTTTGGAAAATGGGAGTAATCTTGATAACAGAGACGAAGAAGCGTTGTTTTAATTTGTTTGATAACAACAGTTTGTAAATAGAGATTGTGTTTTCATGCGATGAAAGTTTTGTTATGGAAAATAAATCAAAGTGTGATTAATTCCTTATTAGTTGTTAAAGCAAGTACAGTGTCTCACAAAAATAATGGGACACGTGCAACTGACATGAGGTGTTTCAATTCGGCTTTTATAAGCTTTTTAATTATTCACTAGAACAATCTCGATTTTTTTAGATTTTTCTGGATGGCAACAGTAATTACGAGGTATTTATTTATTAAACATAAAATGCATGCGCTCTTTCATTTTTATTTTCTCTTTTCTTTCCGACTCTTCAAAAATCGTCTGCATTGCACAGGGAAATAAAAAGGAATTTTAATTACAATTCTAAATACAGTGTCTCACAAAAGTGATGGAGCACTTGTGCTTTACAAAAGGTAACTGTAATAAAATAAATTAAAAACATGTAAAAATTTTTTGTGGGTGTGTTTCATACTTAAATTTAGTAACAATTATTACATAACATACGTTTTCTCAAAATATTAAAATATTAATTTAATAAAAATACAATTGTTTAGAACGGAGCAAAAAATGGCTCACATAAGTGATGGGACACTTACTTTTCCACCAAATATTTATCCAAAAATTTTTACTTTTTAAAAGGTTTTAATATTTTGTTGGATTTCCTTTTACTTTTAAAACAGGGTTTAATCTTCTTGGGATGCATTCGACTAATTATTTTGTCATTTCTGGAGTGATTTTACCCCATTCCTCTTGAAGCACCGATTTTAATTGTTGTTTTGAAGAAATGTTTTGTTTGCGAATTCTTAATTCCAATTCTTGCCAAATATTCTCTATGGGATTTAAGTCTGGAGATTGTGGTGGTGATTTTATTATTTCGGGACAGTTATACAGCAGTCTAATGTTCAAAGCAGTGTGCTTGGGGTCATTGTCCTGGTAGAATTTAAAATCGTTATGAAGGTTCAATTTTCGTGCTGAAGATTTCAAATTTTGATTTAATATGCCAATATACTTGTACTGATCCATTATACTGTCAATAAAAACAAAATTACGAACTCCAGCGGACGACATACACCCCCATACCATAACTCCTCCATCATGCTTTACTGTTGGCACCGAGTTCTGTTTGAGAAATTCTTCCCTAGGTTTTCTCCGCACCAAGATTCTACCGTCAGAACCAAATATATTAAATTTACTCTCGTCAGCAAATATGACTTCATTCCAGTAATCAGAATTCTTATTTATGTTGGATTTTGTGAAAGCCAGTCTGAATTTTCTATTCTTTTCACTTACGAAGACTTTTTCCCGGCTGCTCTACCGTGATTACCAGTAGATCGAATTACTCTTCTAATAGTCTCGGGATTAACAATTACTCCATATAATGCTTGTAAATCAACAGCAACTGTAGGAGCACTCATTCTTGGATTTTTTTTAATATTTCGAACGATAATTCGCTTTATTTCATTGGATAGCTTTGATAATCGGCCAGGTCTTCTGAATCATATGATTCTTTTTATATCGTTTAATGATATTGAAAACTGTCTTTTTTTTATTAAACTTATTTGATTCTTCATTTCATATTTTGAAATTTAGGTTCATTCCAAGTAAATTTAGCCTATTTTTTATGATTGCTTTTTAAAATTTATATTTTAAAATAATTTTCATAAATTTTTCGAAAAACATTTTGAATCATAACCTATAAATGTTTTGCCATCATCTTAAAGTAGATGTATTTCTAAACCTATCTGCAAAAAATTGGAGTTTGTTATTCAAAATTTCCTAAGCTATATGTGAATTCACATTTTGGCGCGTTTTGAAATTTGGCGTATGTATTATAAGCGATAATAACGAAAATGTGGTTTACGCACTTTGTTAAAATTGTTTGAAAGCATGAACATGAAGTATGACTTTCTTTCCCGCTCGTGGATAATGAAAAAAGAGAAAAGAAAATAGGTTGCCATAAATTAAGTAATTCGCCAAGTAAATTATTCTTTTACAACATTGCAACACTTTTTAATTAATTTGAAAACCGTAAATTTTTGTCAGGCCTGATAAAATAATTATTACGATTTTTAAATATCTCTTTTGATATTAAATTTTAAAGAATATATTAATTGTATAAATACTGAGTTATTACAGTATATTTCTTCGAAATTTGACATACGTTATAATCTTGAGTGTGTCTGAAGAAATATTTTTTAAATTTAAAACGAGAATAAATGAAAATTTAAAGGTATCTATTAGAATGATTTCTAGTTGTTACTGATACCCAATATGAGGTCGAGTTGCTTTAATGATAGAGTATGCAAATAAAGTTTAAATTGAGACTGCTAATTAACAGTCTCATCATTCATTCTATTTAACAAATTGCGTCTGTGAGCAGGAGCGCCATCTATTGACGAAAATGAAATGTATTTCAAATGTTCTTTATCATAATGCCATTATTTTCAAAATTGTCCTTCGCAGTTCATTCATTTCTTTAGAGCGCCCATTAGCAGGCTTAACATTTTAAATAAAATGTTAAATGGAATGAAGAAAACATGTGATTTTCTCTGCAGTA
Organism: Stegodyphus mimosarum; assembly: GCA_000611955.2. Taxonomy (NCBI): domain Eukaryota; kingdom Metazoa; phylum Arthropoda; class Arachnida; order Araneae; family Eresidae; genus Stegodyphus; species Stegodyphus mimosarum. Next base: position 286,859 of record KK120670.1, on the reverse strand, counting down.
CAAAATCAAAATATAGGTAGAGAAAAAAACTGAGCGAAAGAACTCTTTTGTGCTTTTTTGGTAACTTTGCCATGCATTTTGAAGGTATGGCGAATATCTAAGGAGTACGATTATACGAAGCATTTTCTAGCTGCCTAAAAATATCCATAGTGTATTATTCTAGGTAATTCTGGCGTAGATTTAGGCCGGTAGTTTTACCATATATTTCGCTTTAAATCATACTACTACAGTCCGAATTCTTTAAAAATAGGATGTGTTTGTACAAACTCCAGAATGATACGGAAAAAGGCAGTTAATAATTAAGTCAGAGGTTTTCAACTGCAAATTTGAAAGCCAATATATATATATAAATATAACTTTTCAAAATATTTTATCCAAAACTCATCAGCGCATATAACCTGCAAAAGTTGAAATTTCGCGAAATGCGCTACAAGTAATGATTAGCTGGCAGTACTAAAAAATGTTAAATGAACTCGTTGCTAATGCTCACTTGTCTGACCTATGGTCAGCCCGGACCCACGAAATTCCTTATGGCAAAGAGCGCAAGTTTGCGCCTGTCATTGGCACCTTGAGCACGTTAAGGTGACAGTGCCATTTAGCTTAGTTCCACCCCGAGTTTTGATACCCCTCTTCCCTTGCACCATCAACCACTCGAGAGGACTTTCGGGTCGCCGTATATTTAGAGAGCCTTCATGCCTTCTCTGGGATCCGAACTCGGGCCCTTCGGCACTGCAGTCAGCGACGCTAACCACTATACCGGTTGCGTAATGGCAAACCGGACATTAAGTAGATCAATGTTAACAAACTTCGCTTACTGCGCATGCTCAATAGTGTACCGTTGGCGTGGGAGAAAATACTGGAGAATAAACATAAACAATCCTACACAAGCTTATTCGTCATGTAGGCCTTAGCGACTCTTTACGATTGCAGTACTGTGGACACTTTTTTTGTGCTTATTGCACTCGCTCCTGTTTCATTTCATTTTGGTTTATTTTGTTCATAAACATTATATTTAACATCAGTTATTTGTAATAATTTCTTTGGCTTTAATTCAGTAATTTAAACTAGATATATTCCTCAAGTTGTTAAAGTATTTATGAATGGAACGCGTGGTAAATAATCGATTGCTTTTATTCCTCGGAAGTACAATCAATAAACAACATCATGTAATGTTTCCTGTTTTGTAATCCTTCTTAAACGAAAATTTGGGAAGTTTTCCATCGATATTTACACCTAAGTAATGAAGCAACGTAAAACCTGACAAGTTTTAAAATCCCGAACTGTTTACGTCCAGATAACAAAACATTAACCATATAAATATTTATCTTCTTTTAAAATGACGCCAAAGTCGTAATTGCGCCAAATTCTCTTCTGGGCATGCGCAGTGTGCGTAATTCGTTTAACATTGTTCAACTGAATGTGCGGTCTGCCATTACGCATAGCGGTTGGATGGCGTTATATTCTTATAGACTTAAAACAAAGTACAAACTAAATGAATTAATAATTACCAACAATTAATGCTTGCATGATAGTTTAGTGGAATAATTAAATCATTTCTTGGTACAAATGGAAGACGAGCCATTACGACACTGGAACGCCTTCTGTGCAAACATCTGACGATGAAATTGAATTTGTCAACGTAGTAAATCAAAGAGCTGATCCGTCTATATAACCGCTAGACACCCATTTATAAACATAAACCCTTTTAATAACTCAAAATATGTAAATAGCATTAGAATAAAACTTCACGAACCACGTGTTCGCTACAGTACTTGGCCTTTAGGATGATACCTTTTTTTTTGTAGGGATTTAAAATCCTATTATGAAAGATCATTAATAATTAGCCAGAAATGCTCATTATTACGACATTGTTTATATTTGTAGCAGCTCCCTCTACACATATTATTATCTTTGTTGTTGCGAAGTTTAGTTTCTCCAAATCGGCAACAAGAAAAAAATGTAAATAAAAACGAGTTTCCGTTGATGATGCAAAGCTAACGTCTTCTTTTACTATTGTGGAAAACAAATATGCTTAATCCATTCTGGAATTATTTTTGAAGTTATTAAAAGCACAGCGTCCACAACATATTTTACCACTTGATATGTCCTTAAAATCATTCCCTTTCTTAATCATTTACTGTTATTCTCAGCATTTTAAAGCCTAATCTTCGTACATTAAATGTGCATTAAAGAATTAAATGCATTTTCCCGTTCTGCAATACTGCTGTCTAAATAAAATGGTCTAAGCGTTTATCTCCAGCTGAAAAACCGGCGTTACAGTTGAACGGGTAACCGCTAAAAATTCTGAGGATCAAATAACCCGAATGAACCGGATCATAAACATTGCAAGTCAGCGATGTAGTTTTTAATCTGGTAGTTTCCAAGCGCAAGACCACAATCAAGATTTTCACTGAGAACAACCAGAGTTCGCGCTATACATTTATTCCTCTAACTGGCAACATATTTTGTGTCACGGATGACCTTTGCTCTCTACTAAATTTACGCGTATCGCTAGGGATCTTGGGATCCAAATCACGCTGGATGCTTGCCAGAGCTTCCAAGGCAGTTGTGACTAAATACGTAACTATATCAACGTTGATCGGAGACTGCAAAAATAAAAATGAAATGAGCATTAAATGCAAAGATTCCTTGTTCGCTATGATATATCTGTGATAAGAGCTTCGGACCTCTCAGTTACAAGGCCTTCGAAATCGACAACAAATCTCTGGTATTTTTCAACTCGTTACGTAGATCTGAGGAATATAAACAACTCGTCGTCTCTCGGTTACTTAACGGTTAGTTTTGTTACTTGGGCCTTCTCTGTGTTTCTCAGAGGACGTTGAGAATGTGAGCTCTCGTATGCAGAAGACAATGAGTTTGGTACATTTTAAAAACGCATTCGACACCAGAAAGTTGTGGTCAAAACTATCTTATCTCTCTACGATGTTGACGGAGTTATTCGTACACTTGGCATCAAGTATGCAGGTAAGAAAATATAATTTAAAAGACATCATTAATTAGCCATTGAATAAATAATAATGTCAAATAATTAGCTTTTTTTAATTAAATAACGGTAGCTCATCAAATTTAATTTGAGTAGTTTTAAACAAATACTTTCAGATTTAATTCCCTAAATCCGAAAATCGTTTTCTTCTGTTCATTGTAAATATAACATCATTGTGTATGGGAGCTTTATTAGTACTTTATACATATTTAATGAAATTCACAAAGATCCTCAATAATATTGTTACGGATTTTGAATTTATTTAGCTACTTTTAGTGGATTGTGATTAAATTGTTTCATTTCCCCGTGCAGTGCTGCGCGCGACGAGTTTTAAGAGAAAGCTACGCCGAAAAAGTAAAAATACAGGAGTATGCGTCATTTAACATTTTAATAAATAGATATCTCGTAATTGAGCTATTTTGCTATCCATAAAAATCGAGAAAATAGATTTTACCAGAATGTTCTCGTGCATGATTAAAAACTTACAAAAGCAGGAGAGAAACATCTCAATTCAGTTGCTTTAAGCGAAATGTAGATGTTTACTTAGTGCTTTTGTTGATGGTAGCGAATTCGCGGTGAAATCGGAGTAGCTTTCTCTGTAGTTTGAGTTCTGTTTACAGTTTAGTAGTTTAAAATATAACTGCTGTTACATATTGCCACATTGTCCGAATATCTCTGAGGAAATTTAACCATTTTGTTTTATTTCTTGGGATAAGAATAAATTTTATTAACTTTTATCAAGTCGATTGTACAACAATATAATATCAGATCGATAATAAAAAAGTTCTTGTTAATGATTTTTCTGTTAAGTGACTGTGAATGGTATAAGGCAGTGATTTCTAACTGGTGTTACGCAAGAAAAAAATAGGTGGTACGCAAAGAAACAAAGTATTTTTAACAATTAAATTCAAAAATCTCCTGAAGAAAAAGAACAATTGACAGAAATTTCCTGTGATCGAACTCTAACTGAAGATTTCAAAAATAACACATTTGTTAACTTTTATCTGTACCGAAAAAAAGAATTTAAAGGTAATTCAAATAAAGCTATCGAATTTTTATTACCTTTTTGCACAAAGGATTACCTATTTCGTATTTGAGGGTCCCGTTTGTGTGAAGATGGATTTTCGTCTACGTTATGTTTGAAAAATAAATACAAAATTAAAAGCGGACCCTAATTTACGGTTAAAGCTAAGTAAAATAAGACTAGACGTAAAGAACTAGAATCTTATCTATTAAACAGCCTTAAATTTCACAATAAATTTTAGAACTATTCACACCAAAATTCTACACATAATTAACTACGTCTCAACAATTAAAATTCACACTAAATTTTAGAATAACTTAAATTTTGATAATTAAAATTGTAAACAAATTTTAATCTAATACTTTTTAACATGAGTATATTTAATTCAAATAGCCAATAGGTTGTGCAAATGGCAAAATATATCTTTTTTTTTATTATTTCTATTGAGAAATTGAAAAATAATCGTTGTAAAATGGCGTGGTGGTTCTAATGTTCTTCAATTTTTGTTTAGATGGTATGCGTTAGTCAAAAGTTTGAGAATCGCTGGTATAAGGTCTAATCTCGTCATGGTTTTAATTCTTTGACTGCGAATTAAAAAAAAATTACCCGTTTTCTATCCAAGGGAACAAAATTAGTTTTTGGTGGTATACCTATGCCTCACACGTAGCGATCGACTTATTATAAACACGTCTGGAAACCATTATTATATGAAATAGATTTTACATTGCATGGTACAGGATAAAGCATTCTTTGCCTAACCGAACATTACACATTGGGCAAAGCATATCTGTTCTTTTCTCTATATTCATCTATGTACAACAAGCATAGCGGCTTCTTGATTTTCCGACTATTAGGAAGATGATTCCCAACATTCAGGAGATTCTAAGTACTTTATAACCTAGCAGTAATTTTTAAACTTTTAGTTGGATATATATGTCCCGTTAGTAGTGAAAGGGTTAAGGAAGTAAGGCCAAAAGAGAGATATATGGATATTGCACGATAAATTTATTTGCTGTTGAAACTTTGATAGTTATATCCTTTCAGTCACATTTTTAAAGAAATTTGATAGACTTTAACTTCGTCGGAATGGTAAAGTTTGAGTTAGGAATTTGAATACGATCCCAGCAGTTATTTTGTTCTCTTCTGAACACCCAGAATATTGCTTTCGTTATTGTTAAAGCAACAGCTTCGTTGGATATCAGAAATTTAAGATTTCTAAAAATCTTTCTTGTTATTTAAATGCGAAATATGTTGTATTATACGTAAACGTGAATTAAATCCGTATTGTATAAAAAGCTTAAGAAAGATATTTCACACTTAAATTTGTATGTATTAATCCTAAATTAAATTCATTTGAAACGTAAAAATAATGAGAGTTTTTCAGTGAGTAAAACAGTTTATTTAAAACAGGATATATAAAACTTAGATAAGCACTAAATTCCATAACTGTAATTTTAATTAGGAATTATCTCATTTCCAGAAATTCAGCCATGTAAGATTTCCATAAACAAACGATCTTTTAATATATACATTTTTATCAGCTAGTCCGATGGAAAATCAAAATTACATTTCAACTTCAGAAGGTTAAAAAAATATTTAAGTGTGAATTATAATTAGTGATTGTGTTCATTTGAAATCCTCAAGTTCAGTGGAAAACCAAATTACGAGCAGAAAAACTGTTAAACTTAGAGTCAGAAAACCGTTAAGAAAATATTCAGCTTTAAGTGTATCTGTGATTATTATTTAAATAAGAAAAGTCCCATAGATTTTACGAGTAGGAAAAAGTGATTTTTATAAGCGTAATCCTTATTCATATTCCAAATATACGTTGTCAATATTTACTCAATTTTGTATTGTTTAGATAACGGTAGACTTTTTTTATTGATATCATTGAAATATCTGGATTCTGTTTTGAAGCTTCATTTTCGCACTATAAATTTCATTTTGGTATTATTTATTTGTATGAAGAACAGGCAGTTCATAAATTTTGTATAAATATATTATAATCTAACAAAGGCAGAACAGCTGCATTATAAGCTGACTATCTTTCTTAACCAAGTACTTTGTAATGCTCAAAGTTTTCCAGAACATTGCCTTTAGTTTTTTAGTCCAAAGGAGCAATTTACGCAGAAGGTCTATTAATTTCGTTTGAGCATTTTACGTTGTTTTACTTTTCAAATTGTTGCCACCAAATATTATCGCCCTATATTATGTTTAAAAAATTAAATAATGAAGAATCTGCATAAATGTATGTATGTTTCTCGTACTGTGATAAAACAACGGTACCTCGAGCCACCCAATTTTGAATACTGAACATTTCCACCCGAATATGGGCTTATGGAAGCCCATATTAGAAATTTGGAATTTGTTTTATTATCGATTTCATATTTTGTAAATCTTTAACGAATTTTGGATTAACAAACTCAGCGATTTCAAAGCGAGCAATGGCAACACTGTACGCGGGGTGGGGGGAACATTTTTATCTTCCGCGCGAGACAGAGTATCGGAAATTCTAAAGATAAGTTCATTTTAAAATTATTTTGCGATATTGCTCTTGAACTGAATTTTATGGTTTAAGTGGGAGGAACGTGGTATTTAATAAATAAAGGTAACACACAAAATGTTAAAAAAAATCCTTTGGACGTAATTTAAAATCTGAAACCTTTCAGTTCTGTCCCCCCCCCCATTGAGCTTGCACAAGCGCACCAAATATATTTCGTTAATAACACAGACATCTGCGATACACTTTCCATACTTTTGTAATTATTCATATCAATAACAATTAGCATCTGAAACCTGTGCATTTGCATATAAACAGTGCACATTAAACAGAATTGTCTCCAAATTTCATCGCTGTTGTAATAACTGATTTGAAAGCTAAGGCTGTAAATATTCGTAAATATCCTTGAGAAGGGAGGAATTATGTTCTAAACCCCAATACAAATTGCTGCATTACATTAGAGAAAAGAGAACGGAAGAGAATTACAATTCTTGCTGATCATTCTGTAAAGCGTTCATAGTGTATCATAATTTTATAATCTTCGTAATAATTCTGTCGTTGTGAACACGTTATCAACGTTATATAAATTTATGCCAGTTAAAAATTAAATTATCAATAATAACTGTGAAATGAGTTAAAAAAGTAATAAGCACTTTATAAGTAAATAATTAGCAACTGAAAATTGTTCTAGCGATTAAAAGTGCAGAATGAAATTTAATGTTCTTTTAATGTTCATATCGCATTCTTTACGTACACATTCACTCGAGCAGTTCGCATTGAAGCATTCATAACGTACAATACACGTATCAAGTACGTATTTCAAAATATTTCAGCTGTTCTGTCGGAATTGGGTCATTCATTCAACATGATTTCCAGTCTTCCAGCATTTTAGTGTTTAACTAAGCCAGCTGCGATAGTTCAGTCTCACGTTCACTATTGTCAATGTTAGACGTCATACAGAATTTCCGCGCGTGCAGTAAATAGCGCACAGCAGAAAAAAAAATGGGCAGAGTTTTCCTTTTTAAAAATCACTTTTTATTAAGTTCGTAATTTTAATAATGTAAACCTTGTATAAGGTATTTCTCCCGCCTTTTTAGCATGCCTTCGTGGTGTACTAGTCAGCACACTCGGCGCGTATTCAAGAGATCTGTGGTTCGAGTCCCGGCGAGGGCATTGCTCATTTTTCATGCCTCCTGCTTTAAAAAGTAACTAATGTCTCTACAGTGGCGCCCGAACTAAAGAGGTGGTGGATCATTATTTTCCACCAACAGGATTTGGAGATTGGGCCCTCAGTTACGGCCGAAACCATCGCGGCAAAAACATCGCAGACGAAAATGTCGCTCAGAAAACAATGCAAAGCGAAAACGTCGTCGTACAAAACATCGGGGGAGAAAATAAAGCAAAGAGAAAACATCGCAGTTCTAAAACGTCGTGGTACAAAATATCGCCATCGAAAATAAGCGGTTCAAAAACGTCGCAGTTTAAAAACGTCGTCGTCGAAAATATCGTGGTAAAAAATAAAGCACCTAGAAATCGTCGCATGACGATAACATCGCACACAGGCGTTTTTGTAAATAATTGTAAAGGGGTATTCGCATAATGGCTTGCGAGCGCAAGATAGATTGAAGGATAATTTTTACTTTCATATTTTTTATTAACTAATAAATTTTTAAAAAACAGAGCAAGAAATTTAAATAAAACAAGAAATAATTTTCATTATAAGAGTATCAGATTAACAAAAATGAAGAAAATAATCTTATAATTAACTTACGAATTTTTTTATAGATATAGTCGTGCAGTTACTTATTTTCCGTTTTCTATTCTTTTTTAGATTATACTTTTCATGAAAAATTACGAGTAAACCTTTATAAAAATTAATTTATTAATGAGCTTTGTTAGTTTAACTATGTCAGCTTAAAATTTTATTAAATGCTTTAAGATGCATTAATTTTCTATGCTTAAGTTTCCATTTTACATTTTCAACAAATATTTATTAGTTGATAAAAAATATGAAAGTAAAAATTATCCTTCTTTTCATTTTGCGCTCACAAATCATTATGCGAGTATCCTTTTACAATTATTAAAGGCTGAAAAACGCTTGTGTGCGATGGATGTTATCAGCATGCGATGATTTGTAGCACTTTATATTTATTTTACGATATTTTCGACGACGATGTTTTTAAACTACGAAATTTTTGAACCGCTTTATTTTCTCAGACGTTGTTTTGTACCACGACGTTTTTGCCTTGCGTTGTTTTTTCCGTGATGTTTTCGGCGGACACGTGAGTCCTCTAATCCCCAATCTCCCTTTAAAAAGCGAAGTACATAAGGCATTTTTCCCGCCTTCTTAGCATAACTTTGTGGTGTAGTTGTTAGCACGCTCGGCGCGTATTCGAGAGGTCCGCGGTTCGAGTCCCGGCGAAGGCATTGCTCATTTTTCATCTCTCCTACTTCAAAAATACCTAATGTCTCTACACGCATTTTTACACTGGACATGAAACGCAAAAATTGCTCTAATTAGGTTTTATGTTGAATATTTGTGCACGTTTTACGCTAGTAAATAATGTATCAAACATTTCTTTTTCAATTATACATATATTTCTAGATTGCGTGGCTCACATTCGAATTTTACGAACTGTGAAGATCTCTAAATGTTCCAATACATTGATTACAAAAAAAAAAAAATTAACTGTTTTTGTCTAATACCGAGTCTGAATAAGTTACTGTAAAACTGTAAAAATAAAATACAATAATAAATTTATTTTCTTTAGCATCAATCTTGGATATAATATCAGTTATTTGGACGCTCTGCTGATTTGATCAGGATTTTCAAACTCATGTTCGAATGTTATATTTTAATATTCAAATCTCTTCTTTCAATTAAATCAGTTAATATACTTTTTACAGCGGAATTTATTTCTTATATTTGGCAAGTGCAGGACAGTTTCTGTCTGCAATGTAGATGAGGATGCGCATAAAGCGTTAATTTGCTGTTCAAAGGATTGCGCTTTTCGCAAGGAGACAGGAAGAGAAGAGACAAGCGGGACTTTTTTTAGCAGGAATCTGGTCCGATGCCAGATGCCGCTTTGTGTGCCACGTGGCGAGTAGCCTCCGAATAGCACCTGTCTCGGTTGCGGTTTGTTTATGGGACGTCAGAATGTCTCTGGTGCATATTAGATCTTGATGTCGTGTACATGACAGCGGAGTTGGAAACTCGAATCATTTTTGTTGTGGAAGTATTGCCGGCTTCAGGCGTGTGAATCATGTTGAAAGAATCTTTGGGAATTTACTGGAAAGACAGACACATAAAATATTAAATTGAGAGAGTTATAAAATTTATTAGTAAGAATGCTATTTCTGCCTTATTATATGTATAAAATTGTCTTTAAATATGTTCTTCCATAGAAATGTTTGAAATACATGAGGTATTTTTTCGATAAATGATAACAGTGTACGCTTTTGCTTTTGAATATTAAAGAATCTAACATAATTTAACCCATCAAATTTACTCATAAAATCCTCGTCTATAGAGTACCAGTAGTCGTGGGTTAGCGCCTTTCGGTTAATTATTTAGCAAGGTTCAGAATGAACAATATTAGTTTGGTTATGTAAACTCAACGCATAGCTTTTAGTCGCTATGATTGCTGCCATGTCGTTGGCCCCGGCTTTCAAGCCCAAAGAAGGCCTGGTTGTTTGTAACTGTCTGTGTCCTTTTTGCGGGTGCAAGATCGATTGCCCAACGTCGTGCACTTCGGACAATGTTCTCGATTAGTTTATGGCTGAAGGGTTCAGCCATTTCGACGAATGCTTAAATAACAAGTATTGACCATCATTATATTGGTAGTTGCGAGAGTAAAATTTAAAATATAAAATCGCGACAACAGTTTAGATATAAATCACAATGCCTTACATATGTATGCAAATGTGAGAGAGTTACTATTTCTGTAATTGTGATCACCTGGTAAACGTTTCTTGATTCTATATCAACAAACTCAACAATTTGCCAACTTAGAGCTTCTTCATACTAAAACTAACTCCAGTTCAAGATCCGGCAGAACACAGAGAAATACTACATCGCTATCTGTTATTTAAACTTATATTTTGAGATCTGCCTACTGATCTCTCTTTGCTAACTATCATACTCCTCATATTGGAAGAAAGGTACGCCCAGTGTTAAGCTTAAAATTGCAACTTTAAATAGACGTACACTGCACAAGGGAAAGAAAAAAAAAAGGAATTGTTCTGTATCTTCCATTCTACTGAGCCAATTGACGAAATTCAAATTGCGTTTTCCACGTTTCGAAAGCGCAACTTAAGATATATATTAGATTTATATATAGGTTTGTTCTGACATAGGTATTTTGACACAAAATCCGACATTTTCTCTAAGGATATACCAATTTGTTTTTCCATATTTCGATTCTACGACTCAAATTATGCCTAGATATTAAATTTTGTAATTTCTGGTGAGAAATTTATGGATAAATTAAAAAATTTATCTTGGTGCATTTTTTCCAGTTTGCGCCAAGAATAATTCACTTGGCGAACTTTTTAATATATAGCAACCTATTTTCCTTTCCTTTTTCTGCATTTTCCACGAGCCGTAAAAAAGACATCGTTCATACCTTCAAATAACTTCAACAAAGTACGTAAACCACGTTTTCGTCATTATCGCTTATAATACATGCGCCAAATTTCAAAATGCGCCAAAATGTAATTTCACGTATATCTTAGAAAATTTTGAATAAAAAAACTTCTCAATTTTTTGCACGTATGCTTAGAAATACGTCTGGTTTAAAATGATGGCAAAACTTTTATAGGTTTATAATTCAAAATATTTTTCTAAAAATTTATAAATTTTAAAAGTCAATCACAAAAAATAGGCTAAATTTATTTGGAATGAACCTAAATTTCGAAATATGAAAAGGAGAATCCAGTAAGTTTAACGAAAAAGAATTAATAAATATATATCAAATTCAATTAACATTGAGGAGCTAAAATTTTGAGAGCTAATAAGAACTATTCGTACCATTTTTACAAAGCGTAGCAGCTGGCATAATTTGAATATATGGAAACAAATCGGCATCTTATTTCAGAAAAAGTCCGATTTCGTGTCAAAATACCCGTATTAGAACAATGCTATGTATAAGCCTAATACATATCCTAAGTCGCGCTTTCGAGACATGAAAAACGCAAGTTGAATTTCGTCAATCGGCTCTCCAGAACGGGAGATACAGAACTGGCGACTTTTTTTTTCCGGAGTGACATTTTGAATGAAACTATCGATATCCAGAGCAGGTCACTCTTTTTCTGGACCCCACCCAAAAAAAGTGTGAAATGTTTTGTTGTAGTTTCAAATATCATAGTCTTCTATAATGAGCACTTTTGCTTTTAGATTCACAAAAGATACCGAACAGAGTCGACTTAATGAAACCGACTAACAATTTAAAATAAACTTGTCAATCTACATCATGATTGCTAAAAGATTCAAAAACTAAAATTTCAATACAGATATATTGCTTTGATATTATATAAACATTTTCAAGCTTAAATATCTTTATTTCCATCTCTGTATTCAGCGAAGCGTACTGTTGCGTGCGTAGGGGTTCGTCATAGATTGAGTGCACACAGACCTGATGATGGATTCATAAAATATCTTCACAGATCTGGAACTTTCCACAAAAATACTCGTACACTTCTTCACAGTATCACAGGGCACAGCTTCAAACTGCGAAGAAGGTTAAACACAACGCAATGCAAAACGCATCTAAAGAGCGAAGCTCATACGGAGATATTTCAATACTCCGAACTCACACTGAACTAAACAACTACTAACAACTGAGAAATGATGCTCTCTCCTGTCTTATTTAGTTTTCACCCGGCCGCCGAGATATTTCTAATCCTTCCTCCTTCTCGAAATTACTGGAAGGCATATGGGGGCCGAATACGGGTGTAGCTACACGGAGGATCAATTACAATTGTTCAATTGAAATACCCATTACAGTTATACAAGGATCGGACCAAAATGTCGCTAAATAATCTCCAAGTTTGGCGAGTTTGGGCAGCTCCTTACCAAATTTGGCGACAAAATTAGTCTCTAAAACCATTACCAGCTTGGCGATATTTCGCCAAATTAGAGAGATAGCCATTTACTCAATATTAAATAAATTTGCTCGTGCATTGTTACTATTTTTCTGGCAAAACATCTTCTCTTTCAAGCATCTCATGTTACTTGATACATAAAAATACTACAATTTCACATATACCTTCACTGAAATGATTTACGTATGTGCAAAACCTCATAAACTCATCTGTTTTTAATGAGATATGGAACAGAATAAAGGAACATTGTTTATACAAACCAGCCCTTTAAATAACTAGTGGAATCATTCATTTACTTCTGATTTTTTTTTTCGAAAGGAGTACTTCATGTTGACAGCACCCGGCAATGTTGCATATTATCGACATTCGTTTGCTAGTTTGAAAAACAACGCGGCAACTTTGAGGAAGCAAAAAATGTGATGGTTAAAAGGATAGTATCCTACTAAACTTTGAACATTTTCCATGACCTTTCCTTCTTTCACAATCCCACCCGCTCTTACCCTGTCTTTCAAATTCTTCGATCGAATTTCGATCGAGGAAATGATTACTAGATGGCGTGTCTTGTAACAGCAACTTCCAAGTTATTTTATCGTCTGCGTTAGGTCGATACTCTTGATAATAAAATTTGTCTTGCTTTATTTCTTAGATAATCATCGTCAGTGGAATTTGAGTTCAGTCAAATAAATATCTATCCTATTAATCTTGGAGATCACGTGACAGACGTGTTATAATTATGTCTAAATGTTTGCTGCCATACGAGCTGAAACAAAAGTTTTGAGAATTTTTTGCTGTGAATAATCTGTGTGCAATAAGGGTTAATTTTCAGAAAAGGTGCATCTTGAAAAGTTTGGATTTAATTCAGTTGAAAAATAGAAATTTCGCTGTCATTTTATGAGTGAAAAGGTTTATTATAGACATTTAATTAGATTTTTCTAATTTTAAGCCTTTTTTAAGGCTTTTAAATGAGATACTGTGAAAAATATTTGAGGAAAAATATAATTATGTCTTTTCCCCAATGCATGCATCAGAAAGAATATGTATGTGTTTTGTTGCACTAACACATCGATTAAAAACCAAAAACCAAAAATGCATTTACAAAAAAGTGTAAGACACTTGTTTTGGGGCAGGGTACCGACGTTATAAAGTTACCATTTTTATTCACGTGATGTAATCGGCAGAAATATAGGTTAGAAATTTGGAAATTTCGTAACCAATAGAAATCCTTCACATTATTTATACACTCACTTCCAAAAGTTAAGCACGAAGATGTAAAATGCAACAAAATCAACAAATACTGCTTGGATTGACACAAAATTCGGCAGGAAAGTAACATATATATTTATGCATAAAGCAAAATCAATAACTATACACAGAAATGAAAACAATATTCAGTTTTTGTAAGTTATCAGATAATGACATACTGGAGACTTAAAACAGAATTATGTACAAAGTGAAAATAAACATTATAAAATGAAAATAAAGGACATTAATAGGGTATGTGATCCCCCCTCATCTGTATACAAAGTTTACACCTTGTGACCATGCTTTCAATTCGGTGGTCCAATCACCGCAGAATTAAGCAATCGCAAGCCTTCTTGCTTGCGTAACAATTTATCTTTTCAGAAAATGGAAATCGTCAAAAAGTGAATCCAGTCTTTTTTAAAGATAGAAAATATGATTCCGTTGCCGAAAAATTGTAAATAATGCTTTTTATATCACTTCTTTATTTCTCTTCTATTGTTCCGAATACTAAAAAACATTCTTTTATACCTCCAGCAAATATAAAATGTCTACTAAAAAGAACAAAGATGTGATGATAATCGGATGTTGGATTATGTAGATTAATATAGAAATACCGATATAGAAAAAGGAGTTAGAAAAGTGGCTTCTTGAAAAACAGAGAGTAGTCGTCTGTAGTTATTTGTTGGAATAATAATATCGTTTCGTTTAAACCTCAAAAACTGAAATATTCTTTTTCAGTAAAGTGAAATGGAATAACCAATGTGTATACAGCAGTTCGAAAGCTTTGTTTTTTATTGAGCATAACATCTGTTAGCGAGGATTCTATCTGAGGAATCAGTGAAGTTTTGAATTTTATCTGTCTTTAACATCTCGACAATTCTTGTCGTTCATATCAACTTTTGTAGGTCAAGTATTTGACCGGATTTGACGCATGCCGTTTTTCACATTAAAACGCATCTCCTGAGTGTACATTTACAGTGATGAAAACAGCAATAAATTTTTAGTTGCTAAATTTTTGTGGGTGAGTATGTGTGTGTTTGTATGTTTTATCATTCTTTTTTTTAAATTGCGTATGTGCTTGGTTTTGAAAATGTGAGAGCATAATATTGTTACGGGTTTCATATTTATTTGTCTATTAATTTAGAACTGTAATTAAAATTGCTTTATTTTTCTCGTGCAACGCAGACGATTTTTGAAGAGAAAGCTACGTCGAAAAAATAAAAATAAAAGAGCGCGTGCATTTAAGATTTAATAAATAAATATCTCGCAATTACTGTTGCCATCCAGAAAAATCTAGAAAAGTCGAGATTGTTCTAGTGAATAATTAAAAAGCTCATAAAAGCCGAATTGAAACACCTCATCTCAGTGGTAGCTGTCTAAAGCGAACTGCTGTTTGGTTACTTAATGCTGTAGCGATTTCGCTGTGAGATAGAACTAGTTTATCTGTTTTGGGTTGAGTTTTGCTAAACTTTTGAGATATTTTGCGAATATCTCTGAAGAAATATTTCAGCATTTTGATTTATTTCTTGTGGAAAGAACACATTTTTGTTAACTTTTTAACGACTTGTGCATTCAATCCATAGCGAACCCGTACGCACGCAATAATATAAATTTTTGACATTTTGCGTGTGTGTAATATTGCTTGACAGATACTCTTTTTCGTTGTCTTTTCATTTTGACCTTTTGCTTACCCATTTTTGGTACCTAATTACTGGACGCAGTTAAGAGTCATTCTGCAGGACTGAAATAAATCAATTTAAATTTATAAAAAATGTTAGTTTTAATTTATGATGTTCCTTCATTTTGAAATTTCATGGATTTAAAAAATGTCTGATTTTCAGTTTTTATTGACCACAATAAAACATGTAATGCAGTTTTACATTATGTTTCTTTGTTGCTGTGATCCATAACGTACTGATTTTATCAGGCATTCGAATTTTTTTTTATCATAAAAATTTATCATATGTTTATTTTTTCGAAATCTTAAACTCTCACATGCTGCATACAAGTAACTGATCATTATTATAATACTGTTATGAAGTTTGTATTTAGATAGATAATTTTGGTAGAATTCTAGTTAAAATTGTTGTATTTCCCCATGCAATGCATTATCCAAACGTTGTCCCAAAACTCTAACAGGACTCTGGAAAGGTGTTCGGGAGGAAATGGGATAGAATACCTCTTCTGGCACTTCAAAAGGCATTATTATCCCGGAAATTGCGGTGTCGAAAGATAGTTCAGAATAAGGGATGTCAAATAGAGCATTTAAAACACAAGAATTTTATGTAATTTAGTTTTGTGAATACAGTATACATCGTCTAAAAATGTGCGAACAGCCTCTGTATGTATTGTCCTTACGAAACAAATCTATTTTTTACCCGTTTAAAATCCACTTTACAATCCATTTTGGCAAAGAGAGCTCCTTATTCCATCCGTATATACAAACAAAAAAAAGTCAAAATGGATATTTATGTTGAAATATGATACCCGAAATTTTTCGCAATCACATACCTTTAATTAAGAACTACTTTTATTCAAGTTTTGGTATATACCATTATTGTTTATACTTTCTGTTGTTTAACTTATGAAAAGAGAAAGATGCCAAATTAAAACATAGCAGTGCGAAGTCTGTCTTTATCAAGAGCAAAGAAATCTGCCTTCTGATGAAGAGGGGCGTGTACCTGTTTGCCCTCGAAAACGATAGAGTCTTGACAGAAATCTACACCAAACATAACGCTGTTGATTTGATAATTTTAAAACTATGAGCTGTAATAAACGTCCGCGTATGCATCTTCATTGTGTAAACCTGTTCAGTTTTATCGTCACCGTTAGATCCAAAATTTCATCATCTAAATATATTATGCATGTATTTAGATACTTGTGTAGTTGGGTCTTAATTTAGATTTTTGTTAAACTAGTTTTACGATGGCTGTTTCATATTCGTTGTTATGAAAATCGAATATATATTACTTGAGTTCGTTGTCAACATAATTGAGTATTGTAATATAAATTCTAGAACATAATCCAATCAGAATAAACGTGTTATGAGTTCAAAGCCCCGTTTTCCATTAAAGTAAGTGGTTTTATCACTGCTGCAAACTGTGTCTTTCCCTGGGGTTGTATAAATAAATTGATTTCTCTCTCAAGGTAAAGTCTGCTCTTAGAAGTCATTTAATATTCGACGTTTCTTCGATTGCTTTTAAAAATGGCTTCGTAACAAGCGACGTGCGCCGGGGCTAAATAATGGTAGAATCGGGTGAAGTGACAGGCATGGTTTCTGGCCGTCATCTTTGAACGAAAGGAGAAAGAACACGAGCCCGGTAATTCCCATAAATTTCTTTTACTTAGCGTTTATCTTCCCATGAGACAACAGTGGAACTTTTCTTCTTTTGGTAGGAATTGGAAAGTCGAAAGCGGTTGGCACTGGGCTGATAATGCTTTCTGAGTCACTTGCCGTTTGAGAAGTTCGATAGAAGCGAACAGCGAATGTACACCATTTTTATTTTTGCTGATGTGTTTTTCTTACTGGATGGCCATGTTTGGCGCGTTTGAAGTGACGTTTCACTGAATCTTGTGGCTCATACTGACATGCGTCGACCTTGTACTTTCACTTAATTGACATTCTCTTGTTATAAGAATGACAGTATTTTGACAATAAATGGATTGTTGCGAGATATGTTTAAAAATAAAAGGCCTTTTTTTGAGTGCTTTCTGTAACAATTTAATTTGTATCAGGTGAGTGAACTTGAGAAAGCATTTAGAAAATCCATCTTGACATTGTTTTGTAAATATTATATTACGTTGTTATTTATAGACACCACAGAAGTTTTTACTATCGAGAGTAATTCTGTCGCGTGGTAATATTTTCTAATGTTTGACGTTTAACTATTTTAGGATGCTCAAAAATTCCAACACGTATGGGAATTGAGAGAACTATCAAAAGTTTTATTTTTTAAGGGGGGGAATCGGTCCCCCAAAATCGACGAAATCACCGATTTTTCAATTTTTTGCTAGAAAAATACCTTAATACCCTTACTAATAACACTTAATACCTTAGAGAAATTTTGAAATGATCTGACGGTAATAAATGGTATAAAATGCTTTTTAAAAATTTTGACAGCCCTTTAAATGCCACACCCCCTCAATTTTTATTTTTTTTAACTTCTTAATTTTTTTCACTAAGTTATTAAAAATCAGTGTAAATGAAAAGTAGTGTAATCACATATGACTGAAAGTATCAGGAAACTCTGTTTATGTTTATAAACTGATTTACTGAAATACAACGTAACGTTGAGGAAATGTGTTTTTCACCTTTAAACTGGCAAGTTTATATACTGAGCTCAGTAAATATTTCTGTGTGTATTATCAATCAACGTTGCTATGCTTCTTCAAAAATTGGAAAATATTTGTGATTAGATTCGAGCAGAAAATGGTGGTGTAATGAAAGTGATCAAGTTCCTGACTGTAGCATTATTAAAATAGTACTGAAACAACCACTATTTATTAGCAATAACATTATTAACATATTATTTTATTAACATTACTAACGAACATTAAACCCTTTAAATAATTAAAATACACCTAAATTATTTTAAAATGCAATTTATGTGCGAAGAGAAGAGAAGAAATCACTTGTGCTGCTGAGTGGTTTTTAAGTACAATGTTTGATGTTTGTTCAAATTTCATTGAAAAAATAAATGAAACGACAAATTAATATTATTAATATTGATTACAAGTGTTTTAGAAAATATATTATAATTAATTGATGTATTAATATTGTTTTGAACGTGTATTAAAGAGGAAAAACAGATAAAGAAACATTTTACTTGCATTTTATGCCTTTTTTTTTTAATATTTTTAGCCAGATGAGGTTTCAAACAAAAGCTTCTAATTTATGTTTATATTAACCAATTAAACATTACTAGCT
>KK120670.1:250130-263910 GCA_000611955.2 Stegodyphus mimosarum | reverse complement strand
GTTTATATAAATTATATAGTAAATATATATATTCTTTGAAATTAATTTTTTCTGGGTGATGTCTAATAATGTTTTTCCTCCTTCGTTCAGTGTAAGATGTAAATGTAAGAATATCTTATTATAATGGTTCACTATAAATTATAAAAAGGGTAGGGGATATGTCTTCTAAAGTAAGCGTCTCATTCAGATTAATTGTGTTCTTAGTGAAAACATTTTGATCTTAAGATTATTTGCTTCTTAAGAGGATTCTTTTGTTTTAGTGACTAATATCTTTATTTTTATTTGAATCTAGCAAATAATTTGACGCTGATGAAACACTCTCTCTTATTTTAGATACTGTTAATCGATGGTAGATTGGCTTATCCCCTTGATAAGTCGATTAATCTGCTATAATAACAATAACTAGTTTTTCAATACTTAAAAGGTTTAGTTTTGGTTTTGGTATTTAGTTTTTCCTTAACTGTGTTTAAAGCAAGGAGGACTGAAAATTCTATAAATTTTTTTAAATTCTGAAAAATACCTTTTCAATAGTGTTTTTAAATTGAATTTCCGTTGCTTGGAGGTGTAATATGGAGAGTTTTCTCTTTATAATTTATAGTGAATTATTGCTTTATTACTTTGCAGCTTTAGCGCAAGTCTTGGGCTTATTAATTTACTTTTAATTACTTTCATTATATGTATATAAACCACAAAAGAAGTGCGAAAGACACGTGTAAGATGTAAATGTAAGAATATTTTATTGTAATGGTTTATATAATTATAATAGTTTATATAAATTATATAGTAAATATATATGTTCTTTGAAATTAATGTTTTCTGGATGCTGTCTAATCTCGTTGAGTTTGCATAAGTGAATTCTTACAGTATGTATTGTAAGGTTTATCTTAATTTTATAACAATTATTTTAAGTTTATGCACCTATCTTATCTCTTCTAGCTTCAGCTTACAATTTCCTACCAGAATGTACTTTCAGAAACGCGTTTAATGCGAATGAGTAAGAGTAGTGTTTAAGTCGATGTTTCACCAACTTTACTTATGTTTATATTTGCATCATTAAGGTAAACTCGATTGGCAACAAACTCTGATTTTAACCCCGTATCACCGGAAATGGACATACCATTGTCAAGCGTAAACGAGTAGAATAGTCCTTAAAAGCAGATGTTGATCATAAGTTAATTTTTTAACTTATGATCATTTTTGTAAGTTCTTCATTGTAAGGTTTTCATAATGGTGATTGTATGTTGATGAAATTCTCAAGCTTGAAAAATTTTTGCCAAAATTTCAAAGTAAATCACGAATTACTTGATTCATATAAGTATTTTTAATTTACAAAGTTCTAGTTCAATTTCTAAGTAATTCACGAATTACTTGATTCATATAAGTATTTTTAATTTACAAAGATCTAGTTAAATTTCTAAGTAATTCACGAATTACTTGACTCATATAAGCATTTTTAATTTACAAAGTTCTAGTTCAATTTCAAAGTAATTCACGAATTACTTGATTCATATAAGCATTTTTAATTTACAAAATTCTAGTTAAATTTCTAAGTAATTCACGAATTATTTGATTCATAATTTACGAAGTTCTAGTTAAATTTCAAAGTAATTCACGAATTACTAGACTCATATAAGTATTTTTAATTTACAAAGATCTAGTTAAATTTCTAAGTAATTCACGAATTACTTGATTCATATAAGTATTTTTAATTTACAAAGTTCTAGTTCAATTTCTAAGTAATTCACGAATTACTTGATTCATATAAGTATTTTTAATTTACAAAGATCTAGTTAAATTTCTAAGTAATTCACGAATTACTTGACTCATATAAGCATTTTTAATTTACAAAGTTCTAGTTCAATTTCAAAGTAATTCACGAATTACTTGATTCATATAAGCATTTTTAATTTACAAAATTCTAGTTAAATTTCTAAGTAATTCACGAATTATTTGATTCATAATTTACGAAGTTCTAGTTAAATTTCAAAGTAATTCACGAATTACTAGACTCATATAAGTATTTTTAATTTACAAAGATCTAGTTAAATTTCTAAGTAATTCACAAATTACTTGATTCATATAAGTATTTTTAATTTACAAAGTTCTAGTTAAATTTCTAAGTAATTCACGAATTACTTGATTCATATGAGTATTTTTAATTTGCAAAATTCTAGTTAAATTTCTAAGTAATTCACGAATTATTTGATTCATAATTTACGAAGTTCTAGTTAAATTTCTAAGTAAATAACGAATTACTTGATTCATATATGTATTTTTAATTTACAAAGTTCTAGTTCATTTGTTTGTCCTTGACTACTAGAACTTAAGTGAAGTGTCTAGCGCCGATTCGCTGGTCTTCTTGCTACTATAAAATATAAGTCCAAAGAAGGCTTAAAATATCCTTTTACTCACTCAAAGAAGTACTACAGATGGCCCCTCTAGGGTTTACAGGAAACCCTCCACTTGGACTTTAAACTTAGGTAGAAAATAAGGAACTAAACTAATTCTAACTAGCTAAACTCAAGCCGAAGCTGTACAAAGATAAGTAACCGAGTTGACTCGTAATTAAACTTCACCGGCGAATACAAACAGGCACGTAAGACTACGGCCGAACGTAGTAAAATAGGCTTAAAGCAACAACGTAGCCCGAAGGCAAAACAAGCTTTACTGAGAACTTTAAAGCTCCTGTACGGAAGTGACTGAACTTCTCATTAAAAACTGGTTCTAGTACTTCATTTTACATAAGCCGCGATACTAAAAACTCATTCTGTCAGGGAGTTGTAGGTGGGAAACAAGAATTCAAAGGAAAGGGTTTCAAAATTAAAAATAACTGTTAGAAAATTAAAGTAATCCCTACAAATTCTTTGACTTCAGTTCGTAGAATGTTGAAATTCAAGCTTAGGAAGAAAGAATCGCTGCGAATCCGATTAAATTTATATTCGAAAACAATTCTTCTGTGCTAAATTAATTTTTATTTTGGTAATTAATTACCAATTCTCGAAGTTTGTCTTACGTATCTTATGTAATATTCTTCTAATCTGAAACTGGGAAGTGTCTTTAAAAGAGCTACCATTTTTAATTACATTACCGTGTTCTATTTTTCATTATATTTAATTAAAAGTGGAAGAGAAAGTAAGAAAACTTTTAACTAAACGAAAATATGTTTAGCTGTTTCCAATTAAATGTACTACTTGGATGGGCAAAGAAAGTACCGGAAACGATGGAAGAAAATATGCATCGACGGAGTTAGAAGAATGTTTCTTCCCTTCCAAAAATAGTAAAGATCGATACTGCTGAATATGTTCTTCTTGAATTAAGCGAGCCTCTTTTGTTATTTTGTTTTCATAAGGGGAAAATAAAAGCCATATATAGAACAACGTTCCTTTTTTTTTCTTTTGGTACGTGTTTTTTAGTTTATGTACCTGGTAACCGTGTTCCTAGAATAATGTTTAGAATTTGAAATTCTGAAATATATTATTCACGAGAAATCGATTTGGAATATGCCATTCTGTACTTAAGCTTTTATCAGTCATTTCCAAAAATACAGAAGAATGTCCGCATTTTTGTATGCCTTTACATTTGCAAAATACATATTTACCTAAATTTTATTGCTATCTATCAGAATTTAGGACTTCTACGTCACTAAAATGAGATGTAAAAGAGTTTTGGAGTAGCAGCAATGTGTTTTACTATTATATAACAAGAAAAAATTTTATTTATGGATATTTGTATTCTGTTCATCAATTTATTGAGACTCTTAAAAGTCCGCTTAAATTGCAGCATATTTAAAACGTTATCCAATTAAATATTATTGTATTGTTTCTTTCTATTAGGTACGAAAGCGCAACCTCCGAAACAATGTATTTGCATTACAAAATTAATCGTGTGTTTTCTGCTTTTTAATTAACAAATACTGTTTCAAGATTTAGGGTTTAAAAACAAATCATACTTTTCATCCGAAGCTATTCAAAAACAAAAATGTAAACTTTACCTTGTCGACTAACATTTTTGAACAAATTATATGAATGCTTGTTTAAAACAAAAATTATGTTTTTCTATTATTACTATGTTTTTTGTTTTGTGTGGTACGGCTTTTAATCGCCGACTTTTGATTAAATTAGAAATATTCTATTGACTTGAGTATAAGATCTCACACATAAAATTTTTCCGATAAAAATCTTGTTTGACATTGTAGAGACATTAGGTTTATTTCGAAGCAGGAGTCATGAAAAATATGCAAGGCCTTCGCCGGGAATCGAATCACGGACCTCTGAAATACCGGCTCATTGTGCTGACCACTACACCACGAAGGCACGCTAAGAATGTGGGAGATATACCTTATAACATATCCGACATCTTCTATATATATACCAGCTTGTGATATATTAATGATAAGTAGCAAACCTGATTTACAAGAAAGATAGGTAACAAATTTGTTTAATATACACTGAATAAAACAATATGTTTTCTAAGAATGTAAAAGTTAAGAATTGAATGAGCTTTTGAACGTGTCGCTGTGCATTTAAGACGTTTCAGGAAAGTATCTTAATTAAAAGCAACACCTCCTGTTTAGAGCAAAATGGTGCATCATCTCTGCAACATTGACTGTTTTAGTAGAAAGAAGAAAAGCTTCCTCTACACGAAAACAAATTAGTGATTGAATGGTGAAAATCGCTGAATTTTGGGATTTCCGACTTGAACTCAATACCAGGAAACCAGGCTGGCTGCTTGATTGGTTTTCGTGGTTTTTCTCTTATAAAATATAAATACAAGCCATCTTTCTTCGAAATTACTCCACGAAGACATCCCTAGGCAAATTTAGTTTATTTGACTGTGGCAAAGCACTCGAATGCTATTTACATAAGGGGAGGGATACCTTCGTGGAGGATATCCTAAGGGAAACTGTCTTGTATACGCGTTACACATAGGGAAAATAACGAAAACACCTATGCAACCAGCCCGTTTCGCGGGATTTGAACCTCAGACCGAGCTACTAATGTTCAGCAACTTTACCGCTTGGCCGCCCTTACCCTAGTCAGGTAGCCCTCATGTACTTTTCCGTATTCAGATAACCTAACCTAACCTAACATGAAAAAACGTAAACTTCTCTCCTATAATCCCCTCGTTAAGCGCACTTAACTAGTTCTGGTTATGATCTGCGTTCAGGAGCAGCATGCTTAAACAACATTATTACACCTCATGAAACCTTAAAATTGTGTGTTGATTTTTGTACTAGTGTCCTTTGATTCTTTTACTATTGTACCTTCAACTTAATCTCGTAACTGTTTTAGATTTCTCATACGTGATATCTTTTATGACCTAAAAATTTGATCTTTCCGGTCCATTAGTAATGATATGAATCAGGTATGGAAAATTTGTTGCAAACAATTAGAGATAAATTATTTCTTGGATAGATTTGGACTTCATACCTTTATGTGAATTCAATTTTTTTTAAATGTATCGCATGTCACCAACTTTTGAGGCAACCTTTGCATATTTTATGTACAGGGGGATTCGGCTACCAGACCGACAGACTTGCAGGGTGTGTAGGGGGTACAGAGACGACTCGGAATCACATAGGAACACGGGGTCGGACATGCCGTAGTTGCGAGCTATGGTGCAAAGAACCAGAGAAAAAGAACAGAAACAGCAACCCACGAATGGGACAGAAAACATTTATTGAGAGGTTGTACTGCAACAGGTGTTCGAAATTACGACCAGAAATCATCTGGCAGGCCTGAGAGCGGCGCTGTATGGAATTCCTTACGTTCTGGAAGATTCTCGGTATGTCGCGTATCCTCCCATCAGCTACAGATATTCGAGCGACGAGGTCTTCAACTGAGGGAACGGGCGTGTCGTACACCAAACTCTTCATGCGATCCCAGAAGAAGAAGTCCATGCATGATAGGTCCGGTGTAGGTCTGTGACGGGGCTCAACCCATTGCACAATTGGACACCTCGACGTAACCTTCGGAGAGCGGTGGGTAGGTCGTGGTGGCCCAGTTCATTGACCTGCCAGATCACCGGACTTATCATGCTTGAACCTCTTCTGGGATCACATGAACTGTTTGGTGTACAAGATACCCGTTTCTTCAGTTGAAGACATCGTCGCTCGAATATCTGTAACTGTCAGGAAGATACGTGACATGCCAGGAATCTTCCCAAACGTAAGGAATTCCATGCAGCGCCGCTGCCAGATGACTTCCGGTCGTAATTTCGAACCCTGTTGTAGTACAACCCTTCAATAAAATGTTTTCTCTCCCATTAATGTGCTGCTGTTTCTGTTATTTTTCTCTACTTCTTCGATCATAACTCGCAAGTACGGCATTTGCGATCTTGCATTCCTGTGTGATTCCCCCATATACACCCTGCAAGTTTGTCGGCCTTGTAGTGAATCACCATGTATACATATATGTATATACATGTGTACACACACATACACGAACGTGCGCGCGTACTTCCTTGCGCACGGATTACGATTATTAGAGAGATTAAGCTACTAAGTATTTCTTACAAGTAACTGGTCAAATCCGTACTGTCCTTTTAAGAAATGAGCCAAATAAAAGATATTCTGATACTACGACAAATTTGCTCACGGGATACATATGTGTGTAAATATGCAAATGCTTGGTTTTTTTTGTACTGGCCTCTGAAAAAGGCCATAATGCAACCGTTCCATGTAATCGCATAAGTAAAGTGAGAAGTTCATCCTCATTAATTGAGAATTATCTGAGGTGTCATTAATTAACATTTCAAGAAACCGCATGCAAATAATTGTACAAATAGTTACGTATATTAAGTTTGGGGGTATTTATTTAATTTACTTAACAATGAATTTTATTTTGAAGCAACCTTTCTTTATCGCTTTTGCTTTCAACTCACGCTTTCTAGCCAGAATGTAAATGATCTAACGCGCGTGTATTCAAATGAAGCGCAAATAAGTTAATATTTAAGGGGAAGTTTTGGAAGGTGAATTGAGAGCGTGTCCTGCCTGCCTGAAGCCCACGTTGCTACCTTGATTTCTCTAGCAAATAGACTTCTATAGCGTTGAGCGCTTCTTGCCATTAAAGTGTGTACGCCGACTTTCAAGTCAGGGCTAGCCTGCGCGTTAATAAATCTGTGAAGCCGATAGGCTAATTTAACTTAATTTTAAGTTAATCGTTATCGTTTGAGTAAGCCAAAATTGGCTCTTTGTAAGCACGAATTTAAGACTTAGGGATAGTTCCTTAAATAGTCTTCTAACGCTCTAAGTTTCTAATCACAAAGCATACGAGACGTTGTAAGTATTATGATGCAAATTAGTAAAAACACATTTAATTGAAATAAAAAAGAATATGCTTTTACGTGAGACAAATAGTATGAATTTCAGATTCCCAATTATATAAATGTTAAAATTCAGAATTTTCGTGCAAATTATATTCATTTATATGCTGTCTGTGAAATCGATTTTGCCCCATGTGTGTTTTTTCAAATTATGGAATCCTCTCTCCCTCCCTCCAGAACGGGTTTGGTAGAATAAGAATCAATTTTCTGGCTAGAATTTTTGTTACATAACGCCGATATACAAACATAATTTTTTTTACCTTTTTCATAAAAGATCTTGCATAACCTAAAATTGTCATTATATGAAAGTAAATATCTTACTGATTTGTTTCCTAATTAATCCACAGTGAGTTGTCCAAAAAATAAAAATATTTAGTGTTTTTAATACTTCGCATATTTATATAAAATCAACATCCAGTCCATTATCATAAACCTTCCTTAAATTATAAACTTTATTCTCTTTTCAGAAATTTTAATTAAGGAGGTGAAAAAGTTAATTTATTATGTAACTTTTAATTTTCGTGGGATTAAAACTAATCAAAGTTTTTGCCTTCGTTAGCTGTCAAAAATGACATTAGAAAATGTCTCAAAGAATACGTTGTGACATTTTCAGGACATCTAAATCATGCATTTAACAAATAAGAACAAGATTTGAATCAATAATTAAATAGCTGCACTATACGGAAGAAATATATTTTCAGGTATCTGTTATTAATGGGCACGTTGTCTGGGGGGGTTGCTTCCGTGTAGGCGGTGTAAAGATTTCGAAATGTTGCTCTCATTAGAGAAATTCCTTGTATGCATACTGGAGAAAAAAATGTTGCTTCTTCTTCTTTCTGTTCTCTTTGGCATTCTTAAAATAAGAACAATATGTTCCAAAAATAGTAGATAATAAGCTAAATTCCTTTAATAAGAACTCGTGTTTTTTTTGAAGAAGTGAATAATATTAAACTGTTGCTATGCGTATTAAAACCTTCGCTATGAAAATAAGCATGATCATGCGTTAGGAAAAACTAAGTTTGTGCTTTATCTTTAAAATTTTATTTAATGTTAACACAAATTCCCATTTAACGTATTTAGTTGTGTGTATATATATATATATATATATGTGTGTGTGTGTGTGGGTGTGTGTAAGATAAATATGTAAAGCAGCTTTATAATTTTATTTATTAAATAGCTTCATAAGTCCTCATTTTTTATTTTGGAATTCCGTTTCTCTGTTCTAAAAATAACTGCGCCATTTCTAGATTTTATGCCACAAAGTTTTAAGATTGCCACAAAGCTTGCGTAACGCTGATGACGTAGTTAATTGGGAACCGAAACTCAGAGAGAACTGAAACCTTTGTAGCGTGAACCAAACCCATTTCTTAAACCTTTCTCTTAACAGATTGGCATATTGGATAAATGCTTGCTTTCAGCTTGTAACTCTGCTGTTACTTGGATGTCATTTCACCGTGCCCTGTTCCTGTCATAATTGTATTCAAAAATATAAATGTTTTGAAACTAGGCGCGATTAGAATGCCAAGTGAACTGTGGTCACAAATATGAATTTAAATAAAGATGGAAGTTAATCTGGCTCGACTTCTTCCTCTTCAGTATGGGTCGACGCTCTAAGCATCAAGTGTCGACGCCAAACAACATTGCTACGCTTCTACATTTCAGTGTTCCTACTTCAGTATTTCTGTAAATTTGTTTCCATAAGATATATATGTAATGATTGGATGGAGTAAGATGGCTTGCTGATTCCCAACTGCGCTGACAGATTGACAGACCTGTGTAGGTGAAAATGATGGACTTGCAGCGGAATTTAACATAATCTTATTATTGGATAAAGCATTTCTGGAGACACAGTATCTGCCCCACACAGAATTATAGGTGCAATATGCATCCCACAATTTTACAGTGACCCGAGCGGAGGCGCGTGCAAGCTAGAGCAGGAAAGAAGGGCGAAAGAGGGAGCGTAGTTGGATTGCAGTGGTATTTATAGTAAAATTTGTCCTTAAGGTATGGCTAAGAACTATATACAGCGCAGAAGGTTCTGTACCTCTAACAGCTAACTTTTGGGGTGCTGGTTATTCTCATTAAGGCACATCATATTACAAGAACCGAAAAGAAATATAAACATTATAAATAATATTATTTATTATCCGATGTTTGATAATAATCGTATTTATGAAAGTGAAATTAAAGTAAAATGGCTGATATTATATATTTGTGCATTTTATATGCATTTAAATTTCCCATCTTTCTAGCAGTCTCTAATTTGACTGCTGTATTACATCGGATTTAAATGGGTTTATAAGTTAGAAAACGCGAACCAGGTAAAAGCAGGCCTGGAGATAATGGATCACAGCAGTCCAAACGTGCTTTGAAGTATCTCGCAGTAACAGTTACGGTTATGAAGGCAATTCAGACTGAACTTACATTCATAGAAAAGGATAATGTCTTATCATCCCTTGAAACTATGTACAATATTGTACTGCATTGGGTCATCCGAAAAGTTTTGCGTCTGTTTGATGATAAATACAAAAGCATAAAAAACTTTCGTTGAATCACGGGTACTCTTCTACTCGTACTTTACTCTAGGACCGGATTCAGAAATGTACGCTGGTGAAATAAATTAAGAGAATTTGCATATTTTATCAAACTGCATGAAAAAAACTGAACTGACGGAAAAACCACTGCTTCTAGATAAAAATGCAAATCTTGTGCGACAAATACGTAAGCGTATACGTGTGTGTTGGCGGAGCCAGCAGAAAAACAGGCTTTATAAGCGCGTGGAGGCTTCGTGACTGGTGTGAGGTAGGTATAGGGAGGAGGTCTTGGAGCCCTATGACCGCCTTTTCCGGGGTGCAGTGGGCTCCGAGTTCATCTTACAGGGCGATAAGCCACATAGAGCTCTTCTGGTCGACGAATTTCTCCAGAGTAAGGATATTCGCCGGATGGATTGGCCAGCCAGTTCTCCAGACCTCAACCCTATAGAGCATGTTTGGGAAGCTCTGGGGAAGGCAATTGCAACTGGCACCCTCCCCCCAGAATCATCCAGGAACTGAAAACAGCCTTGCTGAGTGAGTGGGACCAATTGCAACAGGCACTGATAAACTGCCTTATTTCCAATATGATATCTTCCAATGTGAGATCACGCTGCGAGGACTGTATGGCTGCATGAGGGGACCACACCACCTATTAATCCATTTTTTTTTGTCTTCTGAAACTGCTGTTTCAGACCTCCATTAGTGTTACACACGAGCATGTGTGTCTATTATAATTGTTGAATGTTTATTCTGTTTGTATTATATCAACTTATGTTCACACCAAGTTTTATTAAAATCTGTCCAGTAGTTCTGGAGAACGTAGATCAAATATGAAAATTCTCTTAATTTCTTTGCAAAGTGTATGTATGTATATATATGCATGTATTTATAAGTGTATGTGCTCATGTATGCATGTGTATATTCTATACATTTGTACACAGTCCAGTCACATTAATGTGACCACCACGTACTTTCCATGTCAGAGTTAAATAACCAATCACAGAAGGCAGGTGGCAGCACAGTGCAGTTGAGCGTATATAAAGGGTGTGTGAGGGCTTCGGAAAACATTTCAATCGTTGGCGTAATGCAGAAACGAAGCGATTTATCCGACTTCCAAAAGGGTATGATCATTGGCTTTCGGGCCAAGGGTGGAAGCATTTCCGAAACGGCTGAGTTTGTGAACTGTTCGCGTGCCGCCGTGGTAAAAGTGTACCGTGCATGGCAAAATGGGACTGTCCAAAATCAGCGACGTGGCAAATGTGGTGCACCACGGGCCATAGATGACAGAGGCGAACGACGGTTGCGGAGATGCGTTCGGGCAGATAGACGGGCTACCGTTGAGCAACTGACCACCAAAATGAACCAAGGGGCTACCAAAAGTGTCTCCCAAAGTACTATTCAGCGAACATTGCTGCGTCTGGGCCTCCGAAGCAGACGCCTGGTTCGTGCACCTATGCTGACTGCTGTTCATCGACGGCGAAGGCTAGAATTTGCACGCCAGTACAGCAGCTGGACGTCCACTGAGTGGCGACAGGTTGCGTTTTCGGATGAATCGCGTTTTATGCTCCATCGGACAGATGGACGTTGGCGTATAAGGCGTGAAACCTCTGAAAGGAACCACCCTGCAACCATTGCCGGAACGGTCCAAGCTGGAGGCGGGAGCATTATGGTCTGGGGAATGTTTTCCTGGCATTCTCTAGGTTCACTGATCATTGTGGAAGGCACAATGGATCAATACAAGTACGCATCTGTCCTTGCGGACCATGTTCACCCCTACATGCGCATTGTTTTTCCTCAGGATGATGGCATCTTCCAGCAGGACAATGCGAGGTGCCATACAGCTGCCAGTGTACGTGCGTGGTTCGAAGAGCACCAGGATGAGTTTACCGTCCTCCCCTGGCCAGCAAACTCACCTGACTTAAACCCAATCGAGCATCTGTGGGACCATCTCGATCGAGTTGTTCGCGCCATGGATCCTCAACCGCGTAATCTAGCGCAGCTGGCCACGGCATTAGAGTCGGCATGGCTCAACATCCCAGAGAACACCTTCAGGGACCTATGTGACTCTCTTCCTGCACGTCTCGCAGCAGTCCGCTCTGCGAAAGGTGGTTATTCTGGCTTTTGACAGATGGTCACATTAATGTGACTGGACTGTGTATATAGTAGTATTCACACACATAAAGGTGCATACATACATACATTTCTGAATCCGATAACAGAAGAGTATCGAATCACACAAGCACAATTTTATTCTGTGGACTTCGAGATGTCCACCATCTCTCAGGTAGCTGGAAAATTTCTTTTTTTGAAGAAGTCATTAGGTTTATTCGTGGAGAATTTATCGGCATGCTGTTTACGGTCTCCAAAGAAGTGGATGGCAAGTCGTTCGTATAATTTTAAAACGAGTCGAAGGGATGAAGATCCCAGGTGGCAAGGTTTCATGATTATGGGAGGTGACACAAATAATCTCAAGGATGCTCCATATGTTTCATGTATTCATCAAAATGTGGGGCCGAGCACCATCATGATGGTGGACATCTCGAAGATTGGTCAGTTCTGAGCACTTTTTTTTTTGAAACTGCCATTTTTGAAACTGCCATGATTTTTTTTAATTTATTTGCCGATTTGGTGGCAACAGTTCGTAGCATGCAATTCTTTTCTAGTCCCACCATACACAAAGCATTACATTTTTTGATCTCGACGTTACAAAAGGAGTTTTTTTTGGGGGGGGACTTTTTCGTGTAACATTATTGTACACTATCCTTTCTTATATCCTGTAATCATACAAGACATTCTAAATATACAAGATAGCGTATGGTAACAGAGCTTAAATTGCGCCGGAGCCTGGCGCCGGTACCTTAGTTTTTAAGGATAAATCATAATTCTAGACGGAACGCACCGGAGAGCTAAATAAGAAAGCCGTGGCACTTCTTATATATAAACTGAACAACAGTTTCAATCCTAATCTCAAAAATTTTATTTTTACCAATAAAATTATATTAAAATTCTCTTACTAAATTTTAATTTATCTTTGTACATTTCATTTTAATCATCTAAATTACTTTAATTATTTTAACAAATAATAATTAATTATCAATTAATTGAATGATAATTATTAATTAACTCTTTGAAATCCGAACGCTTCTCTAACTTGTATACTTAAAATACCTAACCGCCCGAAATACATTTCCAGTTTCACAGCACTTTCCTACCTTAACCATGCATTAAAGCAGAAATAGGTGTCAAAATTTCGAATGACATCCTTTCTACGCTCTAACAAAGATTCCATTAGCCTTTCACCCCATTCTTTATAAACGTATTCTGAAGGTCTTAAACTGGAATCAGAGATTCGAAAACGAATTGTTAGGTGCAACCTAAAGATAAGAAACCACAATTAAACCTCTTAGACAAACTGTTTGCAGTAAACTGATACAATGTCTTTGGGGAAACTGCACCTGCTACTGCATATCTTAGAGGGAGGGAAGAAAACAAGATCGCAATCTCGGGCGTTTGCGGTCGTCTAAATGAAGGGCCGTGAAAGAGTTAAATAACAATACAGATATTAATTATTCTGATAATAATTTAATATTTAATTTTTAAATTAATAAGGATTTTAATGACATTTTACTTATTTATTTATTTATTATTGTTCCTCTTTCCTGACGATCTTGCATAGGACTCCGGTACTTCTAATTTTAGAAACTGAGTCCTGTATAGTACCATATATTACTGCAATATTTAAACCGGGTAATACACTGCGGTGCACGGTTTTTTCAATTAAGTTTTCCTGTTATATGAATATCACTTTATATAAAACATGGAGTGGTATTCACTTTTCCACGTAACAGTGATTGCAACATAATATAGGAGATATGAGGCACTTTTAATGAAAAGAGGATTTTGAGAAGTGGTTCTTTTCCTCT
>KK120670.1:225610-250059 GCA_000611955.2 Stegodyphus mimosarum | reverse complement strand
AGTGTTAATACTTATGATGAATCTACTAATGTCTGGTTCTCAGAGTGGATCTCTTGGAAGATTCAATGCCATTTCCGCTTTGAGGAGTAATTTGTCACTTGCTTAATAATTTCCTTTTTTTTTTTTTTTTTTCAAGAGCAATTAACGTAAATAACTGTGCTTAAACTAGCTTCTTGTACTGAAATCTACTTTTTTTTTCTTCCACAGCCTGTTACAAAAACGAAGTCGGCAGATTCGGCTCCATGCAGTCGGGAAGATGGCGATGAAAAGCAAAAAAGAAGCAGAAAAACATTGTAAGTGAAGAGATTTTTCTAACTTCCTGTATAGTATTTCATTTTACGAGTTCTTAATCAATGTTAAAAGAAGTAAAAACATGCTGCATGAGGTTCCTGGGAAGCTGTTTTTATTTCATATTCAAGTTACTGAAGAATTTTTGACGCATAGTTATAGGAGATTATATTTTTCTGCACTTTGGATAGCGAAATGAGCAGATAAAAATACCATACAGATTTACTTATTAGTTATTTCCTTGTAGGATGGGTGGCAAATTTTACCAAATAGTATTAAAAAAGAGTACTTAAGTCAGTAAGTGTCAAAATAATTTAGAAAAATAAAACTCTTACTTTTCATATAACTAACTATCATCGACTGTACTAAGCTTTTATTTTGAAATTTATGCGATAAAAATATTTTTAAAAAATTATTGGCGAATTTCTTTGTTGTCTTTAAAAAGAAAATAACTCATTTTACTATTTAATGGTTTCGTTAGGTTTATATGATTACGGCAAAACCTCTAGGACAGCGATTCTCAACTGGTGGTAAGCAAAGAAACAAAATATTTTTAACTTGTGGGGTTTCATTTATTTAATTCCAATGTTCTGTCTTAGAACCCCACGAACACTAACAAGCGAATAATCGCTTAAGTGTGTGAATAAGCGCTTAAGACTTAAGGGTGAACTACCCTTTATTTCTTAGAATAAATACAATCAACTCCTAACTTGGAGTATACACAAAGCCTCCACTTGGGCTTGAACTTAAATAATTATGAATTTAAACTAAGCTTAACTAAAGCTATCTGAAAGATATAACCGAAGCTATCAGAATTCTAAGTAGTTGGCCCCTAAATATTAATTAAATCGGCGAAGCCAAGCAAGGTCCTAAAGTATGGCCTAGAGTAGTAGCTAAGAGAGAATGGAACCAAATAGCAAAGGCGCGCTAGTCAGGAAAATCAGACTCTCTCTGTAGAAGTCGGTGAAGCATCGACTTAAATAGTACATAGTACTCTTATCCATTTGTATTTACTGCGTTTCTGAAATTGAATTCTGGCAGGAAATTGTAAGCGCAAATTAGAATAAATAGGACAGAATCATAACTTAAAATAACTGTTAATAAACTTGGGATAAACCTTACAAACTAATTAAATTCAAAAATCTCGGGAAGGAAAAGAACAATAGACATAGAATGATAGAAATTTTCTGTGATCGAACTCTCAACTGAAGATTTCAAAAATAATACACTTGTTAACTTAAGACTGAACTGAAGAAAAGAATTTATAGGCATTTCAAATAAAGCTGAATTTTTATCACCTTTTTCCACAACCTGTTTGTGCGAACAAAGATTTTCTTCCGTGTTATATTTGAAAGAAAATACAGAACAAAATTAAAAATGGATCGTAATTTACGGTAAAAGCGAAGGGAAATATGATCAGACAGAAAGAAATCGATATCTGTTAAACAGGCCCAAATTTCACACTAAATTTTAGAGCTGAAGTGTTATAACTTAAATCTTGATAATTAAAATGGTAACCAATTTTTAATCTAATAGTTTTTATGTGTACGTATTTGATACAAATAGCAACAGATTGTGAAAAGGGCAAAATATTTTTTTAATATTTCTGTTGAGAAACTAAAAAATAATCATTGTAAAATGTAGTTATAGTACTAAATTTTTTTTCAGTTTTTGTTTAGATGGTTCGCGTTAGTCAAAAGGTTGGGAATCGCTGCTCTAGGGCTATCTGCCTAGGAGATATGCCTTCGTGGAGGACGTTTTAGGGAAACTGGCTCGTATACATAGGGGGAGAACCACGGAAACGCCCATGCATCCCGACCGAGCTACAAGTTTTCAGTGACTTTACCACTCGGCCGCTTGTGAGCATACTTTTTAATGAATAATTCAAAGCATTCTTGTACGTTACTTATATTCAGTGACCTGCTTAATGAAGTGATCTCAGTTAATTCACAGCCGGTAAAATCTCAGTCATTTCGCGATACAAAACAGCGTCTCTCTTTTCTAGGAACAGTTTATTCATGCAATATATATGGAAAAGGCGTGTAATAAAAAAAAGTGAGAGAATTCCATTTCATGTTATACCCCGAAATCAGAAATCCCTAAAACCACTTTTGCAGCCTGCCGTCCGAGTCTTTGTCAGCTCAACACCGGTGGTACCGTGCTACGCATTTCTTCGTTGGCTTTACGTTATTTCTACACTGATATTAAAATTTATGTGTTTATTACTCTTATTTTTCAATCACCGTTGGGACCATGGGCGTTTATTTTACTTGGCTTTATTATTTCTATACTGATAAAATTTTTATATATTGTTCCGTGCGTACGGGTTTGTAACGGATTGAATGCACAAGTCGATAAAAGGTTAATAAAATTTATACTTATCTGAGGAAATAAGAGAAAACGCTGAAATTTTCTCAGAAATATTCGTACAATATCGCAATATCTCCCAGTAGTTATATTTTAAAATACTAAAACGTTAAATAGAACTCAAATTCAAAACCCAGAGAAAGCTAATCCGATCTCACCTCGAATTCGCTACAATCAATAACAGCACTAAGTAAACAACTACAGTTCACTTAAAATAACTGAGCTGAGATGTTTTAATCCGACTTTTATAAGATTTTTAATCATGCACGAGAACATTACGGTATTTTCCTGATTTTTCTGGATAGCAAAAGGGTACAATTATGAGATATCTATTTATTAAATGCACGCGCTCCTATAATTCAACTTTTCCGGTCCACCCCCCCTTTTTTGTGGCTTTCTCTTAACTAAGTCTCGTGCTGCATTGCTCGGGGATATAAAACAATTTTAATCATAATTCTACAAAAAATAAATTAAATACAAATTCCGTAACAATATCTCTCTCTTATTTTTCAATAAAAACGATAGTCAAAGTATTTTTCTGAATTATTACTATATTAATTTTTTTAAACTCATTTTATTCTTTTTCAGGGCGCAAGATATGAAAATGCGCTTAAGTTTTCTCCGCAGGAGGCATACAGATAGTTCGTTACAGCCTTCTGTAAGACCTTCTCCTGAGGAAGCTTTAAAGTGGGCAGAATCATTTCAGGAACTGACGAATAGTAAATGTAAGAAAATATTATTTTTTCCCCTCTTCGTTTTTTCAGTTTTAGAAAATCTTTTAATTAATTTTTATGAGCTTCTTTTGTTACTTTTGTCTGAGTATCTTCTCGGATATTCTTTTTTTTCTTAAGAAATTTAGTGAAAACTTCTTTTGTGCTTTAAAGTTTTTATTTCATAATTAAAATTCTTTGCAGTTTATTTTTTGCTTCCTTTTTATTATTTTTTAATGCATTTAAATGCTTAATTTTCTTTCTTTTCTCCCAGATTTTTAAATTTGATTCTGTAAATTATTTTTTTAAAAAATGGGATTAATGAAAGTCAGTCTTCATTCATATTCTATTTAGAACCCCGGAAATGATTATCTTAGAAATGTGCATTTTTTGTCCATGGGATTAGTATTTTAATTTAATGCTACTGATGTAGTACTTCTAAATTAGAACTTTCAGGTTAGAAATTCTGATATGTTATTCCAAATGTGATGTATTACGTAAAAAGTTCTTAGTTAAATTCTCATGGTATGCTATTTTTAATTAATGTTATATATTTCTGTTTTTTGAATGTTTAATGATCCCCTTGCTGTGCATTTAGCTTTTAAACAAGTGTTAGATATAAAAATATAACATTAATTATTCATTTAAAATTTTAAGTTTTTTTTTTCTTTTTCTTTTTAATAAAAAAATCTAATGTGTACACCGCGTGACTTTCTTCCGTGACTATTACATTATACGCAATTTTCCTGCATTTCATTTAAACATATTGAATTAATAGTAAACGAATTTTGAATTAAATCTACTTCGTCGATAGCGCATAAACCACAATAGAATAAATACTCTCCGTAAAGTTCACTATATTTATTTACCATAGCCACGCTTCGGCGCTAGGTTCATTTAACAGCGTTACATCTCATTCATTTTATAACTCAGAGTGAGCAAAAATTATAGCATCCGAAGAATTACCACAAGTTATATTCAAATACTATAATAAATCTAAAACGAAATTAAAGAAATAAAAAAAGGAACAGTTTTTCACAGACGATTCAGCATCGCTTACATAATGCGCATGCGCTACTAATTAATTCAGTTCTCACTTCGCGGTAAGGCAAAAATACATAAAAATTCAAAATATCTTCATTAAAAATTGAAAGGTATAGAAATACATAAGATACCAAGTACAGTTAAAACGATTAAAAAAACAATTTTTACAATTAAATTACAATTTGTACGCAAAAACTAGCTAGTAACTTAAATGATAATTATAGGATGAATCAAGCATAAATTAATTCGCAATAATAAAAGAAGACATTACTTTGTTGTTGCGAAGCTTAGTTTCTCTAGATTGGCAACAAATCCGTTATTCTGCTAAGCTTCAAATGTAAACAAATATGGCCGCTATCATACCCAAAAAGTAGGCTTAGCCGCGCTTAAAAAACTTTTAAATTTTTGATAATTCCAAAATTATTACATGCAGATTAACTAAGGGCATAAAAATCTTAACCGACATAATTTAATAATTTTTAAAGGAAAAAAATGCACAATTTACAAACTTATAAGAATAAAGAAACTGAGCTCACTGAGTCGAGTAACAGAGTGTATATACACTCATGTCCAAAATTATGTTTACATGCATAAATTCGCGGATTTCTCAGAGACTAATAATTTAATGAGTTTTCGTGGAATCATACAGAACATAATGACACATAAATGCAAAAGAAAAAATTGAAGATCACCTCATAGGATATAAAATTGTAGCATGAAACAATAAAAATGGTAATAAAAGTGTGACAAAGAGAGTTAAGAAAAAAAGGAATGATTCAGAAAAAGAATCAAGTCTTACGAATTTAATATGGAATATGATCTCCCCTGACTTGTACACACATATCACAACGTGTTTTAAGGGTGGAAATAACGTTGTTAACCACAGTTTGGGGAATTAATCTCTACTCTTCCAGCAATGCCGTCGTCAGAGCATTTACATCTCTAGGAGGAGGATGTATACGTGCAATTGCTCTTCCAAGGTAGTCCCATAAGTTCTCCATCGGGTTAAGGTCAGGAGAGTTTGGTGGCCAGGGTATTCGCTTAATGTCTTCACTTTCAAGGAATTCATCAACGAGGTTTGCTCGATGTGGACGGGCATTATCATCCATAAATAAAAAGTCAGGTCCATATGCACCCCTGAAAAGTCTTACATAAGGATCTAAGACCTCATCCCGATATATCTGGCCTGTCACAGATCCGCTGCTGAACACGTGTAGGGGCGTACGTCCATCGATCATTATTCCACCCCATACCATCACACCTCCACTACCGAAACGGTCACGTTCCACAATGTTCGAGGGATCATTTCGTGTTCCTGACTCCCTCCAGATGTAAACACGTTTAGAATCACCAGTTAAACTAAACCGCGACTCATCAGTAAAGAGAACATGGGACCATTGATGTTCAGTCCAGTTTTGATGTTCTTTACACCAATTAAAGCGATCCCTCTTTTTCTGTGAAGACAGTAAAACACATACCCTTGGCTTTCTGGCATAAAGGCCTTTTTCATTAAGCCTTCTGTATATTGTTTGCCGTGATGCAACAGTTCCAGTGGCGGCTGCAAGCTCTGAACTTAACTGGCGAGCAGTAGCCTTTCTGTTACGACGGGCAGTTAATGCCAGATACCGATCTTCAGAAGCAGTTGTCATTCGTTTCCGACCTTGTCCAGGCCTCCTTACAACACTTCCATCATTTTGAAACTGTTTCCATAGCTTAGAGACTGTCTGTCTTGAAATATTCAGACATGTGGCTGTTTCCATGATTGACTTCCCTGCTTCTAAACGGCCGATAATTCGCCACTTTACAGATTCTTCCAAATGATACTTTGAAGCCATAACAAACCGCTTTGAGTCCCTACACACTGAAATCAAATGCTATGTTGCAGAAATTCACTCAAATATTCAGTTTGCGCAAAGCGCTTGATGACCCTTGGATGACGTAACGCCTAGATTTGCATATCACAAACCGTTTGATTACTTTTGATTGGATAATGCTAATTAGGCTTGGTTTTCACACATTCCCTGCAAATACGGATCACATTGATTCGATATTTCATTGAATATCATCATTTTTGGGTATGTAAAGATAGTTTTGGACATGAGTGTATATATATATATATATATATATACATATTTATATACTTTTGCAACCAAAATGCGAGGTGCACATCTACATGTTATAGTAGCCCTATATACAAAATTGGAACCCTCTAAGGTTCCTTGTTTTTGAGTTATGCGAGATACATACATACATACGTACGTACGTATGTATGTATGTATCTCGTAGCGTCTGTACGTACAGACGCTACGAAAAAATCTCTTCAGAATCTGTTTTAAATCAGTTTTATAATTATTTTTGAGGAAAAGAGTCTTCTAGTCTGTCCTTACATACGGATGTCAT
The DNA here is from genome assembly GCA_000611955.2 of Stegodyphus mimosarum. Lineage (NCBI taxonomy): Eukaryota > Metazoa > Arthropoda > Arachnida > Araneae > Eresidae > Stegodyphus > Stegodyphus mimosarum. The sequence continues at coordinate 243,250 of KK120670.1, read as the reverse complement.
TCAAAAACATCGTTAAATTGCGTTCGATAGCGTTCAAAATAGAATTTTTTCGTTGAAATATGGTACCCGAAATTTTTCGCGATTACAATACTTCCTTTTTACGTCGTACGAGGAAGTAAAAAAGAGATGAAAACAAAATAAACAGTGAAACAAACAGAATGAAGAAGTGAGAATAATTTCAACGTTGCTTGTGTGAGAATTCGGTAAAAATAACATATTTTTATGTACTTCACATAGTACACATCATGTACTTCACATATTTCATTTAATTAGATACTTGTTATGCTTTAATTATTTAAGAGCCAGAAGTTTTACAATTTCGCATTCAAAATTTGCAGCGATGTTTGAAAGCACACTTAAAAAAACATTTTCATCACCTATAATTGATTTAATTTAAGATTTTGTGAATAAATTTAGGGAAATATACAAAACAAAACCAAGTACATGTCCTTTCGACACGCTGCCTTGAGTACTGTTTCTGCAAATTTTTACACGCTTGGAACATTTTCTTTTAAATTAATTCAAACAATAATAAAGCAAAAAATTCCTTTGCTGTAGGAACACTGTAAATTATGTTTTACATTTACAAAACCCTCCCACCCATAACATTGAAACAGATTTTATAAAATTTTAACTTATTTTAAGAAACTCAACATTATTACATATCTATGATTAATATGCAAGGAAAATAAATACCTACTTTTTTTTATCGCAAAAGAGACTTTAGTCCCAAATGGGATATTACTCTCGAAACCGCGTTTTGCGTCGAAACACTTATATGCGTTCTATCTCTTTTCCAGTTGTTGCCACCAAATATTATCACCCTGTATTATATTTAAAGAAATTAAATAATGAAGAATCTGCATAAATGTATGCATGTTTCTTGCACTGTGAGAAAACAGCGGTACTTAGAGCCATCCAATTTTGAATAACGTAGTCATCCACCCGAGTATGGACACTTAGAAGCACGAATTTTGAATCTATTTCATACTATGTAAAACTTTCACGAATTTTTAAAAAACAAACTGAATGATTTCAAAGCAAGCAGTGGCAACACCGTACGGAATAAACCATTTTTATCTCCAGCGCATGAGATTGTCTGTCGGAAATTCTAAAGATATGCTTCTTTTAAATAATTTGTTATTTTGCTCTTGAATCGAATCGAAGTAGCGTAAGCGCCAAGAACGTGATATTTAATAAATAAGCACAAAAAGCTTTAACAATAAAAAGAAAAAAATAAAAGCTTTGTAAAGCCATCTTAATAAGAAACATGAACATGTATATGATGAACTGAGAAAAGTCTGAAGAAACTCAAGTTTAAAGTTTTTGTAATTTTGCTGTTGAATTGTATGTGGTGTAAGTAGGAAGAAAATAATGCCTAATATTAAAGACAAAAAAGGGTTAGTAGAAGTACGTGTAAGGCTGGTAGACTGCGATTTCAGCGAGAGCGTAAAAAACGTTAACAAACCCCTTTGAGCGACCATTAAAAATCTTTTTTTTTGGATCCAAAATGGCTTTGTCCCTGGAGTACTATTGTTTTCGCTTTGCTATTTTGCGTCAAATCACTCGGAATGTTCGTTTCACTTTTTAAATTGTTGCCACCAAATATTATCGCCCTGTATTATATTTGAAGAAATTAAATAATGAAAAATCTGAATAAATGTATGTATGCTTCGCGCATTGTGATAAAACAACGGTACCTAGAGCCATCCGATTTTGAATGACGTAATCTACTGCGAATATGGGCATCGGGAAGCCAAAATTTGAAAATTGGAATTTGTTTTATTATCGATTTCATATTTTGTAAAACTTTAACGAATTTTTGATTAACAAACGCAAGGATTTCAAAGCGAGCAGTGGCAACGTCGTACAGAAAAAAAAAATTATCTCCAGCGCGCGAGACTGTGTATCGGAAATTCTAAAGATATGCTCGTTTTAAAATTATTTTGCGATATTGCTGTTGAACTGAAATTTATGGTTTAAGTGCGAAGAACATGATATTTAATAAATATAGATAGCACACAAAATGTTAAAAAAACGCCCCTTTCGACGTAATTTAAAATCCGAAACATTTTTTTTTGGGGGGGGAGCACATTGTATACTTTTGAGAAATTTAAATGCTAAGCTTTGGCGTCTCCAGGCATAGCATCTGAAACTTTAGTCTTCATCTGCAATTACTTTTCTAATGGTTTATTTATTAATCCATAAATGCGTGTACGTAAAACATTTCTTCCTCTTCTGATTCTTTCTACTAGATTTTTAAAAAGTTGTTTTCTTTCTAAAAGTCTTCGTATGTGAGAGCTTTTAATTCGAAATTTCCAAGGTAGATGGTTTTATATATGTCTTTGTGTTTGGAACTTGATTACCCTCTAACGCATTTACGATAGAATAAGGAGATTTAAAAATTTCCTTTACGATTTTATTTAAAATTCTGATTGAAAGAATTAAAAAAATTCCATTATTTTTTAAATAAGAAATTCCAGTTATCTTCTCCTTAGCTACATAAATAAGAAGTGTAAGAAATGATATACGTTGTCATTTATGCTATTTTTTGTAATTCTTTGAGCTTAAGTTTAGCTTTTAAAGACATTTCATTTGCTTTAGAATCGGTTTGCTTTATTGAATAATTTATTAATAATAAATTAAATTATTGATTTAATTAATTATTAAATTATGTAAATTAAATTATTTATTAATAATAAATTTATTCAATACTTTTCTGTAAATAATGAATTTTTTTTACGTCTGCTAATTGAAACAAACCTAAGGCAACTTTCACTAGCAGTACTTTTTATTGTTTTTCTCTCTCCTCTTTCAGATGGGCTGTCATTATTTCGTGCATTTCTGTCTCGCGAATTCAGTGAAGAAAATATTGAATTTTGGCTAGCTTGTGAAGACTACAAACGCTCCAGAGCTAACAAGCTGAGCTCAAAAGCTCGAAAAATTTATGAAGATTTTGTAGCGGTACAAGCACCCAAAGAGGTAAGCAAGGCTTAATAAAATCATCTTGTAAATATACAAGCACTAAGTGATTTTTAGAATTTCATTTTTCTCTGCATTAGGCAGCCTAATTTAGATGCACATGAAATCGGTTTTAAGAGTAGCAAAGAGAAGAAAGGTTGTTCAGGTACAGAAAAAGTTAATAATCAAACGCGATAGACCTTTATCGTTTTTGGAAATACCTTTATTTAACATTCCCAGATTATACGAAAGAATAAATAGTATATTTCGTTAGGGTAAAATTGATTTGAAATATCTGCTATTAATTTTTAACATGAAAGCTATATTAACTCATGATTATGTTGTGCCTTTCACAGAATATGTAGGAAGGCGAGTAGTAAACTGCATGTATGGCACTTACTATTATGAAAGTGGAAATAATAGTTGTAGGAATTAAATAGAGTATATGAACGGTTCTGTTATATAGATCTATTTAATCCCTATTACGAAAATCCCAATATATTTAATCCCTACATCTACAATCAAGGATTAAGTAGATGTCATAGGATTTCATATGAGCCCTATTGAAATATTTCTGAAAGAATATATATATACAAAAAATAAGAAATTTAGAACCTATTTTACACAAAGACACAAAAAATTTAAATTCAATACTAATAAACTTTTTGTAATTTTTTAGTTTTAATTTCACATTTTCTTTAATTCTTATTTTGTATATTTATAGGATATTTTAAAATTTATTAACATTGAATTTAACTTTTTTTTTGGTTCTTTATGTAAAATAGGTTCTAAATTTCTTACTTTTTGCCTGTACTGATCAATTTTCACCAGCATATTGCGCGAAAACACGTTTAATAGTTATGTTTTTTAAATAAAAACAATTTTTGTGATATTACGTATCTATATATATATGCAGGGTGTTTCAGCAATTCGGTAACAAACTTTCAAGAGAGATAGAGTACACCTGGACAATGGAAAATCGCATAGCAATGCAAGGTCGGAAACGTTTTCCTGGCGCGGTAGTGACGACACAAAACACAAGAAAGGATGGACCGACTTCGAAATTACAACCCCAGACCATGATTCAGGCCTCACGTCTCTAACGCATGGAAGATCTGATGTTCTGGAAAATAGCTGAGCACTGTTAACGGGGGTTTCGTACACCAGTGTCTTAACGTAGCCCCCAGAGAAAGTCAGGGCTAAAGAAAAAGAAGGGCTGGTTCATCCCTTTGAGGGAAACGATGCCGACACGAACCTTGTTGGGGAGCAATGTTTGATGTTCTGGAAAATAGCTGAGCACTGTTAACGGGGGTTTCGTACACCAGTGTCTTAACGTAGCCCCCAGAGAAAGTCAGGGCTAAAGAAAAAGAAGGGCTGGTTCATCCCTTTGAGGGAAACGATGCCGACACGAACCTTGTTGGGGAGCAATGTGACGTCACTGGGTTCCTCACATGGACCTTATAAGAGACGGTTCCTCACCTCGTCTACTGACCACAGTTTCCCAGAGTGAAAGCTTAAATCTTTACTTCTTAGATTCTTTGAAAGAGGTTTCTTTTACTTGAAAATTGTAGCTCAGGATACTTTTAAAATGAATTAGTATTTAGAAAGAGTTTGTAACGGGAAAATATTGAAAAAAATGCGGCCTTGTGCCATTGCTACCTGCGGTAATAAGTTTCATAATACGAAAGAAATAAACGTGATATTTTCATCGGCTTCCGTATAGAAACGTTCAGCAGACGAAAGAAAGACTGCGTAAGTGTTGCAAAGCAAGCATACATTTTTTTTTTTTTGGTTCAGTCTTTTGTCAGTTGTTCATCATATCAATAAGAAAATTATTGAGATGGCTTTACAAAACTTTTTATTATTATTATAGTGTTTACTTTATTTATTAAATATCCCATTCTTGGCGCTTATAACACATACAATTCGATTCAAAAGCAAAATCACAAAATAATTATAAATCATAATACCTTTAAAATTTCCGATAGACAGTCTCGCGCGCTGGAGATAAAAATGCTTTTTTTCCGTACAGTGTTGCCAGTGCTTGTATTGTAATCGTCGAGTTTGTTAATTAAAAATTCTTCAAAGTTTTACAAAATATAAAATAGGTAATAGAACAGGATTATGTTATTAAAAATTTGATGGCTCTAAGGTACCGTTGTTTTTTCACAGTTCGAGAAACATGCATACATTCATGCAGATTCTTCATTATTTAATTTCTTTAATTATAACACAGGGTGATAATATTTGGTGGCTACAATATGAAAAGTATGCGCCGTTTACAGTGATTCAACGCAAAATGCCGTTTCGAGACTCGTGATCCCACTCGTGACTAACATCCTTTTCGGGCTAAAAGTTAATCAAGAAAATGGAAAATTACAGATAATTAAAATATACGTTTAAAGCATATATACCAAAATCATAGGCAGATAAGAGCCATTTTCCTTTAAAAGCCTCCACGAAGTTTGAAGAAAATTTTTGAAAATGTATGGGAGAAATAAAAAATCATATTTCTAAACTTGAGAAACGTTTTCCCTCCGTCAATAAGCACACGATTCGTTTATTTGCTGTTTACGACGAGCATTCATAAGAGTTTGGCACTTGAACTGGAATGCATGCCTTGTGTCGGCAAGAAAAGCTAATCAGAAAATAGTTAAATGGAAAGAAATCACGTAAATCAATTCCTTTTATTGTACCATAAATAATATTTAAAATCATTATTTGGTTTATTATTCACGTAATTTGTTATATGACTTATTTTATGCACTGTGTAGCTTTTTATAAAGAGCTACAAAGTGAATAAATTAAGTCATATAACTAATAAGTTACTAAACATGTATGACTAATAATTCATATGTAAAATAAATCATGAAATTCTGCATGGAGAGAAATTTAGCATTAGAATACATACTTTTAAAATATAAGAATGCACGAGTATACATAAGAAAGTATATAAATATCAATTTAAAATATTTTTATTATTTTATGACTAAGGACGCTGCATCTAAATCCTGATGATTCGTAATAATGCTTTCCTAATAGTCACTGCCAAGGCTTACAAAAATCTTATTAACTCATTTCCGGTGCTAATTGAAACACATAATTTAATGAAGCGAAATGTTTGAATTTAATGTATTATAAAATTTACTGTTAGCATTAATTAAATTTTAATCAGATGGGTTTCTAAGGTCACATACTCTGAAAGTACGTTTGCATAATTTTATTTAATATTTCTGTAACGCAGCGTGCGACATTATTTGCGATATTTTAACTCTAGAAGAATTCTTCGTAAATCTGGAAATTTATCAATGTTTTTACATGCGTTTAAAAAACATTGTGGGAAAAAGAACCACATTTAATGCATATTCGTCTTTAAATATTAGTTTAAGCTTATGTTTTACGCGTACTATAGCTTAAATAAATATGCCATAGCTATAGCTTAAATACTGCCATAAATACTGCCATAGCTATAGCTTAAGTACTATAGCTTAAATAAATATGCCATATTACTAGGTCAAATATAAATGCATATATATTGTAATTTCATGAGACAAAATCCCTTAACGATATTATTTACCAAACAATTCTTTAAAACCTTTTGATTTTCAAGCAAATACTCATGAAACCGAAGGCGGAATAACACACTCAAAGCAGCAAGCGAACACAATTACGTCATCAGTCTCTTCTTCCGGTTTCAGCTGCGGGAAGCCGAAGAACCAGCCCTTTAGCCCTGAGAGAAAGTAGTCAATGCAAGGGAGATGTAGCGATCTTGCTGACCAATATACCGGACCCCCCCCCGTCGATCCAGTGTTAAGGATACGTTGCATTCAGGTGGAGACGCATATCAAGGTTGTTAATGTATGCAAAAATTTAACATTCCCAACATTTTAGCTGCATTGAGCATAATAAACATCTTTTCTCACTCTGTGTCCTCGTGGCGATAAATCCTACACGTGGCGGAGAAGAAAAATCTCGGCCAGGTTCGGTACATCACAAAGGAAAATTCTCTTCAACAGGTTCCATCGCCAAATCCCATGGCGAATGTTCCCTTTTCTTTCTAGTGGCGTAGAAGACAAACTGGTTTACATCACGTCTATAAAGCCTTTCCTTCTTTACATAGATGTTCTTTGCTGGTAGCTATGATCCCCCGCAACCTAACCAGTGCAGTAACATCCTCCTCCTTCGCCACGTTTTCGCAGGAAAGTCAGTCCTACTACTTCCCGAACAAACCCTGTATGCTTAGTTCGGCTACGTCTGTCTATTTAAGTCTTTTGTTCGAGTGTCATTTTTCTAATTATGTAATAAAGTCTTTCCAAGTTATAATGCAGAGAACCAATCCGAAAGTTATTGTTCACCCTTGAAAAGTCAATTCTCCTTTGGCAAATTGAGAATAATTATAATTTTTGCATTTTGTTTCTAACATTTCTGTTTCATTTTTATAATTTTGTTCAGGCAGACTTTAATGGCATCTTAATGGTTAATATTCATCAGTCCAATTTGACTTTTATATTTCACATTTCTAAATTAGTTGAGTTGCATTAGTTTAATTTACTTTATTTAAGTTACAGTAATATTGAAATACTGTTCTTATGAGGTAATAATTAAATTCTGATATTATGTGATTATGAACACCTGCTGTGCGTAATTTATGAGACAAGTTGAAATCTTTTTCTTTTGCAGGTAAATCTAGATTCATCAATGCGTTCCTCGATATACGACCACCTTCAGAACCCAGACAGGCATGCTTTTGATTCTGCTCAGAGAAGAATCCAAGGGCTCATGGAACAAGATGCTTATGTCAGGTTCTTGCAGTCAGATCTATATACGGACCTTGCCCAAGGAAATAATCCTAATACTTCTAGTTGAAAAGTTTCCTCAGATACACTTTAAAACCTGAAGCATTCCCGTAAATAAAAACACTTACCTGCAGTATTTGCAATGCGAATGTGTACAGCTCTTTCTTCGTTTTGCGTGGATATAGTACTATTTATTGTCGCGAGTAATGAACTGATTAAATTTCAATGTGGTTCTAATGTGTTATCTTCTTTGATGACCAAATATGTGTGTTGTATATTAGCTTAAGAGTGAACTGATTGGTTTGTAGTTGAAACACATTTATAACCCGTAAAATTTTATAAGCGAGGTATATATGACACATTTGTTAGAAAACGGAAGACCGAGTAAAATTAAAATATATGTTTTATTGCCACATAAAGAAAAATGACCTAATCCTTCTGACTTAGATCAAGGTGTTGTTGATACAGATGCTGTTGGCACATTTTTAGACCATGTATATTGTATTCACAGAACTAAATTACATGAAATTCTTGTGTTTTAAATGTTCTATTTGACATCCCTTATTCTGAACTATCTTTCGACACCGCAATTTCCAGAATAATAATGCCTTTTTAAGTGTCCGAAGAGGTATTCTATCCCATTCCCCCAGAACAGCTTTCCAGAGTCCTGTTAGGGTTTTGGGACAACGTTTGGATAATGCAGTTTTTAAAAATCCGAAAGCACAAAAATCCATAGGTGACACATCGGGAGATTTAGTAGGGATATCAGTGAAGGGTAGGGCCTCGATACCAGTTTTTTGTTCCATTTTTTTTAGGAAATTTACAGTGGATTTTGATGTGTGACTGCTAGCTTTGTTCTGATGGAGTCTCACAGATGGATGGCACTGTGGATAAAGCGATGGTATTTCATTCAGAAAAATGGGCGATAAAATATGTTCCTGATAGTATTTGGAGTTAATCTTGACATTTGTTTGCACTCTCTTTATTTTTAACTTGCCATTATAAGAAAAACCGGCATCAATGATGAATACTTAGAAAAACTTTCTTTCGATTCTTTGAACCCTGTACTTAAATTTTTTTCTCCCCTTTTACAATAATAAATGGCTCTTTTTTTGTTACAATCATTTAAATACACCCATGCTTCATCTATTGTGAAAATTGTTTTCTATTTTTCTTCGGATAAGTGTTTAAGTCATATAGAATTCTGCAGCGTGTCCCGCATCGAGCGATATGCTTTGAAAGAAGACGATGCACATTGCATTTTTTCCCTTTCTTAAGATATAAATCAACGTTTATCATTTTGTTTACAGTGGACACCGAGCATTTTAATGATTTTGCAGCTGTCCTTTGACTAGGGGGATTTTCTTTTAACATTAAACAGCGTACCTTTGCAATAGTCGAAGATGTCCGTTTTTTCCTCGGATACTTGTTTGGAATTTTTGTCCCACTTGAGGCTCCAATTTGACGTTTTTTTCCTTTCTTGTTGAGGATATTACCTATCGACGCTTTAGATATCACAAAACCATGACTCTCACATCGTTTTTGGATAACGGAGTATGCATATTTCTCTTTGGAAGGAGCGTCAATGTAGCCTTCGAACCACTGCTTTGTTAAATTCGCCATTTTGAATAAAAACAAAACTTTCCAGCCACAGACGATAATTTTGACTTTTAAAAACATAGTGCAATTGCAATTACTTCTTTTGCAGCAAACGATTTTTTATTACCGATTACCAAAATCGTCTAAAAAATGTGCGAACAGCCTCTGTATGTCAGTTGATTTAAGTCAGAGGGGTGTGTATACAGCTACATTTTGAAACTCAATGCAATAAAGAAAGGAAATCTTTTGTAAAGTTACCTTCTGAAGTGTAACTCAGTTTGTAATAATGCAAGTGCCAAATACTGGTGATCACTGTAGTAAAATTGTCTGTATATATAAATGATTTTTCTATCACATATTCGCAGGATATTGATGGTCATGATTCATTGTTGTAACCTTGCAACAATGTCATTCGGGTCCTGGTGAAGAAATATTTGTTACAAAATAATAAGAAACTCACTGGAAATTCTTTACTTATGCCCCCTGAGAAAATGTAAATACAAATAGTTAATCTGTATGGATATATTAAGAATCAGTTCAGCTGTAAATATAGTTGTTTCATCATACTCCACAATTAGTACTGTATCCACGGACTGTAGCTTCCAAACGAAATGAACATATTAATGTGAGGATGATGAAATTTTTTGGTATTGGATATCACATTTCAGAAATCTCATGGAAAAGTGTTTTTCATACATGGTAGATCGCATCGATGGTTGTAAATTATTGATTCACGAGATGTATTATTTAAATGATGTATTTTCTTAATGGTTTGCGATTCATCATGAATAAAGAAGATATTTTATCTTCTGTTAGTTGCAGCTGTAGCTGTGTTCTCTCATTATGTGATCTTTTTTGATACGCTGAATCGATTAAATGGTGCGAATTATCGTCTGTAAAGCTGGAGAATTCTACGATCGATGTTTGCACCATGTTTTTGCAAATAATTTCCTCTAACTTTTGAAATATTTCCCATTAAAATATAACAGTAAATTTAATATTTATATCCCCTCCAAAAAAAACTTTACTTAAACCGTAGCAGATTAAATTTTGGTATTTTATGTGCAGTACGAAAAGCTCTGTATGTCTCTACTGTAGCACTATCTAAATTTGTTTACAAATAAAAAAAAGCATAAAATCCATGTGCAGATTCTGGTGTGTAGTTAAATAGAATTCCTCTCACTTACATTTGGAGTATTTTCTATCTAGTCAGCCTTTAAAAGTGATCTGTTACCTTTGAATAAAGTAAAATAATTGCATATGAATTAATTTTAATTTTACATTCGTGTTAAATTTTATTTCACATTCAGATATATGTAAAGATGAAGTTGTTTTTCCCTTTATTTCACTGAAGTTAGCTTTTAAATAATTTGACAATATTTTGTCATGATACAATAATTTTAAGTAATTTGACTTAATAAATTTGAAAAAATAGTGAAATGCTTTAAATTATTTTTTGGTTCACTTTGCTGTTAAAAGATTTAGTGCTTATATGTGATGTTCATCTTAACATCATTTCTGTTTTGGCCGTTTTTTTGCTACGTTTTCTTTTCCTGTAGTGAATTTTAACTTTCAGCGAAGCTGAGTGGAAACTAAGATATTTAAATTCTTTTCTCTGTATTACTGTATAATGGTACGGAAAGGTAAAATACGACAGAACTATATTAGTAACCTACCAACTAAAGCGTGTGCGACTAAAGTAAACATCAGGACATTTGTCTCTTCAATACAAAGCAAATTATGTAAAATCATTTACTGTTGGTTACTAATTTTCACTTAAAACTTCTTGGACTAATTTTTGTAAAAGTGAATAACCAACCGGATCATCCTAATAGATTTCCAAGTCGCATTAAACGCAAATTATATTAATAATCGTGTTTCTTTTTTTCCTAGTATTCCAGAGAAAATGGACCTTAAGCTTAGAAGAATAATTTTGTTAAAATTACATCATTAGTTTGTAATTTCTTGAATATTTATACTTAAATTGTTAAATTTTTTAACATAATTAGTAGGATTTTAGTATATATTAGATGTCTCTTTATTAATATTCTACATATCGTGGCTTCCATATCACTGAATTAAAATTTACAGTAATGCAGGATACAGGCATTCGTACTGCACAGGAGTTTTGATAATTAATGGGAAGTTTCTAATTTTAAAATACTTAATAGTTGACAGATTTGTAATAGCATTTTTGAGAAGTCATGTTTTTACATTGCATTTTGTATTAAGAGGTGGATACAAAATTTCCAACATAAACAAGTTCTATATATCACAGTTTAAATTAGTTGTAAATTTTATAATATGATGATGATTGAGTGGTTAACAAAGAAACTGTGTATAATGAGGTATTTGATTAATTTTACAAGCACTGAATGTAAATCTGAAGTAGATAAATGTTTACTAATCAGATTTAAATTTGAAATAAATTCAAAAAACATTATACTGAATATTAATGGTTTCGTTTTCTTTTGCTTTGTAAAAACAGAAGATTTCGTTTACCTGTGTATAAATTATTATATTTCACATAGTTATAAAAAGTTTTCTGAAAGCTTTAAAAATTATAATGTAAAGTATATTTAAAAAGTTCGTTTTTTTTAAAAATTAATTCTTTAATAGTAGATTAAAGAAGAGTAAAAATCTTAAAATCCTAGCCATGTTATAATCACGGTTTTTTTTTGTATCGAAATACAAACTTTTAAACTTTTGCGAAAATAATTTTAACAGTTAATGAGTTTAATTAGATGTGTAAAGGGAAAACTAGTGTATAAATTTATAATTAATTAAAAGTAGTGACTGTCTAAAGAAAACACTGTACAGAAATTAGGTGTAAGAATTTAATAATAAGACTGAAAATTAATCTTCTAATTAATCCCTTTTTTTCCTAATCTGTATTTTTTTGCTTTTTATAGTTAATGAAAAGTGCTTAATTTTAGATTTATAAAATCTCGACAGTTTTCTTTAATTCTCACTCAATTAATTTTTTTAAATTTGTATGAAGTGAAAAGAGCTTCGTGTAGTATAAAAATAATGTTCTGTAATTTGTATACAAAATGTCTAGGGTTGTACTTTATCGGCATTTTAATTACATAACAATAAAACTTACTTTATTATTAAAATGCATTTAGGATTTTTTGTTATTTTACTTGCAAAAAGTTCTATTTTAAAAAACTAATAACCACTATAAACTAACTATTAATAAAGAAGTTAATTTTTTGCATATATTTAAATACTGTTCTGAATTTATACCATTATATTATTTCGATTTTTTTATAAAACTTTTATAACGTATTTTTTAAAGAAAAATCATCAAATCTACACCACATTCCATTAACATCTGTGTATATTTTACCTTGTAAAACCATTTGATATTCAATTTTTAAATAGCTCCGAATGATTGTGAAATGTAATTAGTTTTTAAAAGTAGAAAATGTACTGTCAGCATAGATTTTTCTCATGCGCATCGAAAATGTCATAAAAAGAAAACGAAGTATGGCAAACGCCAACTTGGTTCTTGTGAGTTTCGAAAATGTTTCGTTGCTTCATATATTCCATGCCCAGAAGCTTTGCTCATGAAAATTATATTTCTAAATTTGGTAAATATAAAACTAATGTAGAAATTGTAGTGTATTATTATCTGAAAGGATTTCCCAAGTTAATTGAACTATGAAAGATAACATTAAAGGATAAACAATTTTTTAAAAAGATCATCAATTGAATATCAGTTCAAAAGTTAAATGTCGAATTCATCTAAGGTAATTTGTTTTTAATTTTTAACTTTTCTCTTTGCCTTTCTTCAGCAGTTTTAAATGTCAGATATAAAATAGATTTATTATTGAATCACAAAATTCACGGTAGACTAATCAAACTAAAACGGCCTGTGGAGGGGGCTTCACTCTTTTATTTCTCAGTTCAATGTGAGGAACTCCCTAACCGATAAGCGAATAATCGCTTAAGTATGTGAACAGAGATGTAAGACTGAAGAAGAGTTAACTACCCTTTATTTCTCAAAATAAATATGAACACAGTCAGCTCCTGTCTCGGGAGCGTACAGCGAAGCCTCCACTTGGGCTTGAACTTAAATTAATAAGAATTTAAACTTAACTAATGCTTAACTTAAAGATACAGCCGAAGTTATCAAGATTCTAAGTAGTTCGCCCCTAAATCTCAACTAAGTCGGTGAAGGTATCAAGGGCCTAAAGTACGGCCGAGCGTAGCAATAACTTAGAGAGAGACGTAGCCAAAGGCACGGTAGTCAGGAACTCGGGCTCTCTAACGAAGTCAGTGAAACATCAACTTAAATACTACTCTGACTCATTTGCATTAACACTGCGTTTCAGAAAATACATTCTGGTAGGAAACTGTAACTGTAACTTAAAAAGCCATTTATTATTGAAATATTTTATTTGTATAATGAAATGAATTTTACCTTGAATTATATTTGCGTAAATACTGAATAGAAAATCGTATCAACTAAGGGATTGCTACAAGAAGTTTTATGCAATGACTTTTCTTCCTAATTTTTTTATCGTTTTCCGGGAAAACTATAATAAGAACGTTTAGACAAAAAAAAAATTTTAAATGTATTTGATTGCTGTTAAAGAAAGGCAAATATAAATAGTTAGAATAGCAAAATATAAATAATTAGATTTAATTAAATAGTAATTTTTATTGTTATTTAAAATCGCGTATAACTAATGCATGAAACGATTTGGAAAATTAGTGTGGAACAAAATAAAAATAAAAAAACATGCATCTTAAACTTTTGCGAAACTCAGCAGAACTATTGTAAAACTTAAACTGTATTCAGGACATTATGATGGCTGTGTGAATTGTTTATAGGAGTATTATTATAAATGAGGAAGTGAATTTGCTTCAATATTCGTATATAATGTTGTTATGTGTATTATTTGACTCAACTGTTATCATATCCTGTAATATATCTTGTTATTGCATGTCTATTTATTTTAAGTTATTAGACGTGGTTCATGTAACCGAACAGCTTAACGACTAATATAGAAAAATTTGTTATTATTTCGTGTTTTTACGGTTATCCGAAGCACCATGTTTATCTTTCATTTTTAGTGTATTGTGTTTGTTTGTGTGTATGCATTAAAGTGCATATTATGTTTATGTTACATGCATTTCTACTGAGGACAAAATGTATAATAATCCATTTTAAATTGCTGTTGTAATATTTTTTTTTCTTCCTGCTTCTTCAATAACATATTGTATTAAATAATATCATTTAAAGCATGTAAGATAGTGAAGATTTGTTGAGCACACTTCTGAGGTAATACTTAATAGATACCTTAATATATAATTATATATTTCAAACATTTCTTCATTTGAGAGAACGATAAAGAATTTATTTATCATCCGAAGCTTGGATTACGTTTTAGTTTCCTATTATTAAAGTGTATGTATGTATACGTATTTTATCTGAAGTGTATTAATTCGAGCTCAGTGTTTAATATTACTTAAAAAGTAATGCAAATACTTAATAAATAATGTTAACCATGAATAATAAATTACTTGGTATGAATTTATTAATACATTTGTTCTTGTTAAAAGGAGGAAGAGAAATTATAAAAGAATCCTATTATAGTATTTACTTGTATATTGTCTTTTAATTCTAAAACAAATTGTAGAAAAATAAAGTAGAATTAGGTTTTACTTCTAAAAGTTTAATTTTATTATTTTGAATTTTACTCGTGTAATTTATCTATTTCTAGTCCTGTTTTGCATTTGGTTCTTATATATTATTACATTTTGTCTTCCAAAATTGTAGAAGTTTTGTAATCCTGTTATTGCATTTTATTCTTTTTCAGCGTGCAGTGAGATGTAATTAAAAGAACTTATTGTTAAAAAAAAGACATTTTCTTTGATGAAATGTAAACATGGAAAATTTGTTTTGTGAATAAAACTTTCCTTGTAAGATTGTTTGTTTTAATCTCTACTTCATCAACTATACACAATAGGTACATAATAATAAATTATACATTAAATGAACAAATTTTTAGTTAATTAATGTAAGTTATTTGTTTGAACTTTGAAATAAGAAATATTTTAATGCTCTGTAAGGTTTATAATGCGTTTTCTAACAGTTATTTTAAGTTTTGTCTCTTTCCTATCTTATTCTAATTTCAGCTTACAATTTCCTGCCAGAATGTGAATTCAGAAACGCAGAGAATGCAAACGAGAATGAGTACTATTTAAGTCGTGATTTAACCGACTTCAACAGAGAGAGAGTCTGATTTCCTGACTAGCGCGCGTTTGCCTTCTGGCCACATCTCTCTTAGCTGCTACTACGCTCGGCCATATCTAGGCCCTTGGTAGGGTTCGCCGATCCAATTAATACTCAGGGGCCAACTAGTTAGATTGTGATAGCTTCGGCTATATTATTTAAGAGCTTTAGTTAAGCTAGTTTTAGTTCAAATTATTAGTATTTAAGTTCAAGCCCGAGTGGTGGCTTTATTGTTAGGTTCCAAGACGGAACTGATTGTAAATATACTGAATAATAAAGGGTTTTAAACCCTTCTCAAGTCTCACTTGTTCTGTTCACACTTAAGCGATTATTCGCCTGTAAAGTGTTCGTGGGGTTCTAAGTAAGAACTTAAGATTTAAAGAGTTGAACCCTACAGCTCTTTTTAAGTAAAATCTAATCTACGTAGTAATGTATGGAAAAAGTAAATCTACGTAGAATGTATGGAAGAAGAAAAACGAAGTTTATAATCGCCGTCTGACTGAAAATAAAAATCTACATGAATGTCTAATTGTTTCATTAGTAATGATTACCATTATTCCTAAACTGTACATTTAATAGGGAGAACTAGAGTCATTTAACTATTGATTTACATGCAAATATTTTTTTCAAAAAGCTAAAATTATTGTAATTCGTTTCACATTGTGAAAGGCCCACTTTATGAGAACATAGATAAGTTCAGGAATAATTCACCGAGGCTCAATTGCAGTTAAATGATTAAAACCGTGTAACGCAGATAATAGGTTTCTATCTCCAATAGTTAAACACTCAAGTTCAGCTATTCTCAAACCGGTGGTACGCAAAGAAACAGAGTATTTTTTAAGTATTAAATTCAAAAATCTCGTGGAAAAAAAAAGACCAGTAGATAGAAATTTCCTGTGATGGGTCTCTAATTGTTGATTTAAAAAATAACACTTGTTAATTTTTGACTGAACCTGAAAAAAGAATTTAAAGGCATTTCAAATAAAGCTATTAAATTTATATCACCTTTATGTAGAACTTGTTTGTGTCAACAACGATTTTCTTCCATGTTAAATAGGCCCAAATTTCACACTAAATTTTAAAGTATTATAACTTAAATTTTGATATAACTAAAGTATAACTATTTTAAAGTATTATAACTTAAATTTTGATAGTTGAAATGGTAACCAATTTTCAATCTAATACTTTTAGGTGTGCATGTTTAATACGATTAGCCAGTAGGTTGTGCAAATGGCAAAATAATTTTTTTAATATTTTTATTGAGATTTTTTATTTAATATTTTTATTGAGTGAAAACTAATCACTGTAAAATGTAATGGTTTTTTCAATATTTGTGTAGATGGTACACGTTAGTCAAAAGGTTGAGAACCGCTGCTCTAGTTGCATGTTATATTTATCGAGATGTAGTGTAAATAAGCATTAAGCTTTTTAGCATTAAGAATAAGTTATCTTTTCATTATTCAGAATGCCCAGAAATAACTTCGTCCAAACTACATGGAGAGTATTTTATTGCTGCCCTGTCGAATTCAGACAACATTGTCAATGTCACAGCAACAGTGCTTTTTATTTTCAGTCTTCACCAAGTTTTTAAGAGAAATTCTATGGCACGTCTAAAATATTTTCGCAAAGATATCTCCTTCGACCTCCACAACAGTGCGTATAGACGTATACATAATATAAGACATATAGTTGCATTCTTAAAAGTGTTGAATCAGTGAATATACACTCTTAGACAAAAAAAACGACGCACCACGAAGCACCGAGAAGATGCAAAGCAAATTGGACACAAATTGATATGCATACAGGTTTCGACGCAAAACGCAAAATTTTACATTTTGGCTGAAAATGAATGAACGGTTACGCAACTGGCAGAATATTTAAAAGGAGAAATTACGATTCCAGGTCATAAATTCTTCACTCTGGTAGACAGTAACTATGCCTCGCATACAGGATGATATGCGAATAATAGGCGTATATGTCAGAATTTGAGAGAGGTCATGTAGTTGGGCGCAAAGAAGCCGGTTGATATCGGCGAAT
>KK120670.1:198585-218514 GCA_000611955.2 Stegodyphus mimosarum | reverse complement strand
CAGGAAATAATATTTTCTAAAAGTATATTAAGAAAAATTTAAAATGGACACTTATCTTTCTGTATTAAATAACAGGGAACGGAAGTTAATTTTAATATTGCTATACAAGTTAACCCTTAAAAGGTCCGCTAAGTATATAAGTTTGTGGGGTTCCACCCTTTTATTTAACAACTTAAGTATGGCGGAACCTAGTGAACAGCTAAGCGAATAATCCCTTAAGTTCAGTAACAGAAACAAACTCGAGAAGAGTTAATTAACCTTTATTGCTCAAAATAAGAATTGACAGATGGCCCCTGTCTCAGGGCGTACAGCAAAGCCTCCACTTGGGCTTGAACTCAAAATAATAAGAACTAAGACTTAACTAATGCTTAACTAAAGAGATATGCTTGAAGCTATCAAAATTCGAAGTAGTTGGATCATAAATATCGAATAAGCTAGTGAAGCTATCAAGCGCCTATGATACGGCCTAGCGCAGTAACAGCTTAGAGAGACGTAGCCAAAAGGCAAACGCGCGCTAGTCAAGAACTCTAAGTCTCTCTCTCGAAGTCAGTGAACTTAAATACTACTCTTACTCATTTGCATTAAACGCGATTCTAAAAACCCGTTCTGGTAGGAGATTGTAAGCTGAAACTACGATGGATAGGAAAGCTTTAACTTAAAAATAACTGTTGAAAACTTAGGATAAATATTACAAGTTCATTATGTCCTAAGAACCGTTCTCCACACTTGGGATGTTTTGCAAAAATTTTATTATAAGAAAAGTTGTAAAAATTAATGCAGTAAAAAAAAATCTGAAGAGTTTCAGATTTTAACGGTCGCCCAAAAGTGTTTAAGGTTTTTACGCTGTCATTGAGCTCGCAGTCTACTAGTCTGCTATTTCAGTCAGTAATACAAACCCATTCTCTTTTTTTTGGGGGGGGGGCTTTTTAGCTTTATTATTAAAGCATCATTTTCTCTGCACTTACGCCATATACAACAGCAAAATTACGAAAATTTTAAAAGCAGTATATGTTTAGAATTCTCGCTAAAAATATTTAAAAACAGAATATTTTTTTCGCACGCTGAAGATAAAAATGTTTCATTCCTTTGCCACTGCTCACTCTGAAAATCTTGAGTTTTTTAATGAAAGGTTTATTAAAGTTTTAAAAAATATGGAATAGACGGTAAAGGAAGTTCCAAATTCGGCCTTCCAGGTGCCCACGTTCGGGTGGATGATAACGTTATTCAAAATTGGATAGTTCTAGGTACTGTTGTTTCTTACAGTGTGAAAAACATACATACATTTATGTAGATTCATCATTATTTAATTTCTTTAAATATAATACTGAGCGTTAACATTTGGTGGAAACAATTTGAAAAGCTATATGCCGTTTATAGTGATTCAACGCAAAATGCCATTTCAAGACTTAACTGCTGGCCACCGTCAATGCAACACCCTGAAGGAAGCATGCAAATAACATGAAATTTACAACATGCATTAGCGGAAGTGAGATATGCAAATGACTAGAATTTTAGCGCAGAGGCACATCAGCGCGCCTGTGGCGCCACTTTAAGCGCTATTTAAGGCTTGGAGTTTTCGACGATTTCAAGTTCGGCAATTGTGTTTCTCTTGCGGTTTTTTCAACAAAAAAAAAACGATCCATTATGCCTCGTAGTAAACAGCGATCATCGTTTCATCAAGTATGTGAGTTCGACAGAGGAAGGATAGTGGCCTACCGAGAGTGTGGATTATCTTTCAGGGAAATTGGTAGTCGTGTTGGACGAAACCTACTGTAATGCCGATATGTGACCGTTGAATGCAGGAGGGTACGACATACCGACGTGTTCGATCGCATCCACCTCAGTACACCACTTCACGTGATGACAGGAACATTGTGCCCATGGCAGTGACGGATCGCTCAGTCACATCACGAACCATAGCACAGCACATTCAGTCTGTAACGCATTATCCAGTGTCTGCGCGTACCATTCGACGCCGTTTACAGCAGAGTGGTCTGTCCGCAAGACGTCCATTGCTTCGTCTACCCTTGATGCAGAACCACAGACGTCTCCGCGCCAATGGTGCGATGAAAGAAGGATGTGAACGGCAGAATAGAATGAAACTGTCTTTACTGACGAGTCACGCTTCTGTCTGCAACACCACGATGGTCGGATTCGAGTCTGGTGTCACCGTGGAGAGAGAATGCTGAACAGCTGCGTTATGCAAAGGCACACTGGTCCTGCACCGGGTATTATGGTATGGTGCGGTATTGGATATCACTCTCGCACTCCTCTAGTACGCATTGCCGGTACTTGAAACAGCCAGCGCTACATCTCCGAGGTGTTGGAGCCAGTTGTCCTTCCTTACCATCAAGGCTTGGCCACAGCCATATTTCAACAGGATAATGCGCGACCACACGTGGCACGCATTGTCCAAGGGTTCTTCGTCAATCGCCAGATTGAATTGCTTCCCTGGCCGGCTCGCTCTCCGGATTTTTCGCCGGTAGAAAACGTGTGGTCCATGGTTGCTGAACGCTTGACCCAGATTACATCCCAAACTGCCACACCAGGTCAACTTTGGCAACGTGTGGAAGCTGCTTGGTCTGCTGTACCCCAAGAACACATCCAAAGTCTGTTTGAATCAATGCGGAGGCGTGTGGCAGCGGTTTTCCAACAACGGCGGCTACTCTGCCTACTAATTCTGGAAGGAACCACACTTCACAGAAGTCTATAAATTTAATAATTTGATACTTGGTCAACATGTTGTCTGCTAAATAAGTTTTGTTGTGACATCTCTTGTCTTTCTTGGTGCTGCAATTTGGTTGGCCAGCAATGTAGTATCCCATTCGGAACAAACATCCTTTCAGGGCTAGTAAGGAATTATAACTTCAATTTTCATGTATCTTTCATTCCTTTGATCCATGGTCATATGTATTATGATTATTATTGTTGTTATGAAAGTTTTGTAACAATTTTTTCTCTCATTCTTGTAAAATATAGAGGATTAAGTTAGAAAGCGAATCAGCTTGGTGATAAATTCAGTTTCTAAGGATGACGTATGTAGCTATAAAA
The DNA here is from genome assembly GCA_000611955.2 of Stegodyphus mimosarum. Taxonomy (NCBI): domain Eukaryota; kingdom Metazoa; phylum Arthropoda; class Arachnida; order Araneae; family Eresidae; genus Stegodyphus; species Stegodyphus mimosarum. The sequence continues at coordinate 215,463 of KK120670.1, read as the reverse complement.
GTTAACGGAAGGAAAATTTCAGTAAGAAGCAAGAGATAATCGTTTCTAGGAATATTACGTCAGTTTCTCTGAGGACGGGCGCATAAACAGTTACATAACATGTTATAGATAATAAAATCTCAGTAATTTGTCAGTTGAAATGCAATAAATGTAAATATTCGTAAAAAAACTAAGATAAATATCTTGAATCACCCAAGGTCACTTTCTGGCTCATTTGCCAAGCTAATAATAGAATGTTTATATTTCAAGTTCAATGTAAACCGTTTTGCCGAACACCTTTCCACTTTCAGCTGCTGAATGCTTAAAAAGGTTTTACTTCATACTTTGAAAGAGTTCTTTATTAACTTTCAGGTTACTCGTAAAATTTCAGAAGTTATTAATACACCTATTCCTCGATTTACATGGTACTCGTTTTACACGATTTCGGTTTTACACGGCTTAAAGCACTGATTCTCAACTTTTTTCTGTCGTGGCACACTTTTAACAGTTTTAAAGTTTGGTGGAAATATAAGTTGTTTACTTACCTATAATATACTACGTAAAATAGTTTATGATAATATTTTTGAATGTGAAATAAAATACCTACTACGAAAACAGCAGTACGTTTATTAAGGGATTAATTACAAGTTAATAATAAGAATACTTTTAATGAGAAATTTGAGCTTGATGTTTTTTGATTATTTCATTTATATTGGGTCGTAAAAAATGGCAATGCTACTCTCATATCGTCTTCTACATTTAAACAGTCTCGATCTTTTATTCGTTTTCATGTTGGTTAATACTGAAAATCCGAATTCACACACTTAAGATGTAGAAAATTGTGATAATATTTTTAAAGCTTTTTTGGCTATCGGGAGATAATCGCATCTAACGTTAATCCAAAATGAATTAATTGATTCTTCCGAATATTTTAAAATTAAATTTTGACTATTAGAAAGCGAAATTAGTTTTTCTTCTTCATTCAAAGTTAATTCAAATAGAGAAGTATTCGTTATCATAAATGGATTACGAAACCCATCAAATTTTTTTATATCTAAATTTGGGAAATTACGAATAATTCTCTCCTCAATGTTATCAAATGATCAATAACAATTTGATGAATAGTTTTTATTAAAATCTTTTAGGATTGAAACTTTTCCACATTGCCTTCCTGAGCTGTATTCTTCAATGAAGTTATTTGTTTTGGAATCCCACCAATGTATCTGTTGAGTTTAATATATTTTCTTTCGATCCTTGAATACTTGAATTTATGTTCTTAAAAATAAAAAAAATGTCTGATAAGTAAGCTAGTCTCCCATCTGCACCAATCAGAACTTCGCAATTTAAATTATGTACTGAACATGCGCGAAATTTCTGCTCCGAAATGCGCACTCCTCCAGAGCAAAAACGACGGCTTGAATACCATAATTGGCGCTCTTATCAATGTCTTAAAAACCGAATTTCGCCAATTCTCATGTGTACCGTATACTAAGATTAAACCCATTATAATTACTATACACATTTCTAAAATCTGGCGGCACAGTGGTGGAAAATCACTGGTTTAAAAATTAACATATTTCGAAAACTTGGCAAAAATGTATATTCAGCTGCATATACACAAATACATATATTTGAAGTAATTTTTGAATCGCATTCCTTTGGTAACACTGGTGGCAACAACAAGAATGGGAATTCCCCGTGTTATAGAAGGAGAATCACCGTAGTATGTATACGTACTTCACAACAGTAAAGCTATTTGGTTCACGTGAACTAGTGCAGTGTCAGTATCTCAGCAGCGAAGCTTACATCATTTTCATGTACATATTTGTAAGGTTTCAACATTTATATTTTTTGTGGCATTTTGACAATGTACGTAAATTTTTTAAGGTTTTATAATGCCAAAAGATTTGAAAAAAATCAAATAAAAAGAAAAGTTACTTCTTTAGAAATAAAAATTAAAATATTAGATCGTCTACGTCATAGAGAAAGAGCAACAGATGTTGCTAAATTTTGCTCCATGAATGAACCAACAATAAGGACAATTAGAAAAAATGAAGACTCTGTTAGAAAAAGTGTAGCAGCTGGAACTTGTAGCACTAAGTGCACGATTTCATATATAAAAGATTATACAATGGGAAAGGCTTTAACAATAAGGACAGAAGATCAAAATCAAAAACAGATTCCAATTGATACTAATGCTATTACAAATAAGGCTTTAAAGAAGATTAAGATAGAATAACACGCCCAACAAGTATGGATTTTGGAGTCAAACAGCAAAAATCAGCGTTATATTTGCAAACTTTCACAGGACTAGTTTCGACGGATTTACCGAACCATCTTCCTCAGCTGCCTGCTGTGGTTTGACTTCAAAATGAAGGCTTTAAAGGTTTATAAAGCACTTAAGAATCAGTCACTGTCGACTTCGTCAGATGAAAAAAAAGGTACCTTTTTCCGCCAGTCATGGTTGGTTTGTGAGATTTAAACATATATATTTCAACATATAAGGATATTCTGCTTCGTTTCATTACATCACATATAAATCTTTAATATTATGCAAAAGCAAAGGGGAATCGGGTTGGCCAATAAGGGATCCGGCTTTGGCACGTCTGTCTGCCTGATCGTTTCCAAAAATATCACAATGACTTGGAATCCACTGAAGAGCAGTGCTCTTCGTTTTCCCTTAGCTCAAAAAGTTTAATTTTACAAGAATAAACCTGAGCATTTTCATTAGAGTTGGTAAGAGACAAAATAACAGCTTGTGAATAAATTAAAAACACAATATTTTGATCAGGGCTATTTTTACTTCCTTGTACGAAGTAAAAAGTAAGTATTGTAATCGCGAAAAATTTCGGGTATCATATTTCAACGAAAATATACATTTTGATAGCTATCGTATGCAATTTAACGATGCTTTTTACGTGACATCTGTACGTAAGGATAGAATAAAGGGCTCTTATTCCCCCCAAACAATTATAAAACCGACTTAAAATGGATTCTGAAGAGATTTTTTTCGCGGCATCTGTGCGTACGTACGTATGTATGTACGTATTTCTTATAACTCAAAAAACCAGTAGCCCCAGAACGTTGAAATTTTGTATATAGGACTGCTATAACATGTAGATGTGCACCTCCTATTTTGGTTGCTATCGGCAGCATTAAAACTATATATGTATATATGAAGTAATGATCAGCAAGAATTTTGATGTCGTAGCAAGCTGAGATGCCGATCCACACTGAATAAGAAATCTGGCAGTCGAGGCAGATTAATTCTTTATTTTATTTTCACTAAACATATTGCGGCCACAAAAAACTTCGCACATTATTTGCGCCTATTTCAAGAAGTTTACGTTTTTGATAACTTTGCAGCAAGAAGAAAGCAGCAGACAGCAGTCCAACTGGGTCGAAGAGTAGCGAGCAAGTGCATTACGTTCAGGGTAAAATTTTATTTCGGACTGAATTAGTTTGGGTTCTCAATGCATTTTGATTGGATAGTTAATACTTCTGTAAAATTATTATTGGTTGCTTGAGCTTTAGTTCCGTTTACATCATTAGCATTATGCAAGAGTCATATGACATGGATTAATCTAGAAATGACGCAATGCAGAGAGAAGTTAATATTTTTAGAATTGAGAAAGGAAATTTACGTTGATAATTTAATCTTTTACATATTCTTTGTTTTTCTTACATATATATCCACTCTGTTACTCTGCTCAGTGAGCTCAGTATTTTTATTCTTATATGTTGATAAGTTGTGCATTTTTTGCTTTAAAAATTATTGAATTGTGTTGTTCTTATCTTCCGGTTAAGGTTTTTATGCCCTTAGTAAATCTGCATGCAAGATTTGGAGAATTATCAACAATTTAAAAGTTGTTTAAGTGCGGCTAAGCCTAATCATTTTTCTCACGGCGGCCATATTTGTTTACATTTGAAACTTAGGAGAATAGTGGATTTGTTACCAATTAAGAGAAATTAAGCTTCGCAAGAACAAAGATAACCCCTTCTTTTATTATTGCGAATTAAATCATGCTTAACCAATTCTGGAATAAGCGTTTAAAATTTACTTCGTAATTTTTAATATAGATATTTTCAGGTCTTAATGTATTTTTGCCTTGTCGTGAAGTGAGAACTGAGTTAATTGAATGAGAAATACTGAATCGTCTGTGGAAAAACTCTTTCTTTTGTCTGTTTGTTTGCTTGTTTAATTTCCTTTATACATCGCTTTAGATTTTTTACAGTATTTCAAAAGAACATGTGGCAACGACTAAGTAATTTTTCATATGATATACATAATTTTTTTGCATTCTGAGTTATAAAATGAATGAGATGTAACGCTGCTAAGTGAACCGCTAAAGAGTGTCGCTATGGTAAACAAATATAGTGAATTTTAAAGAATGCGTTTATTCTACTGTGGTTTATGCGCTATGGACGAAGTAGATTTAATTCAATCCAATATCTTTAAATGAAAATCAAAATGCGTATAATTTAATATTCTGTACAAGGAAGTCATGTGATGTATACATCAGATTTTTTAATTTATCAATTGCATACGTAATAGCTGCTATGCAGATAATAATTCTGCGTTCAGATGATAACTAGAATATCCATTTTTCAAAACCCATTTAAAGTACACTGATTTTTTGTGTTTCCTGAAAAATAACCCAATGACGCTATAATTTAAAGAAGACTAAAATACTAGTGCCCAGCTTTGAGTGTGCCTGCTTGAGCACTGCCCTGCACAAATAATCCGTAACCGGATAATGGAGAGTGCACTGCATTTAGTGCCACTCCCAAAATTGTCTCACTTGTAAACTTTTACAATTACTCCTTGAAGGGCATCTTATTATGATCTTGACAAACACTTATTCATTCAGTCAAAGAGAGATTCAGCCGCCCAGACGTTGTAGTGGTTATTCTAGCCTACTGTGGTACCGAAGAGCCCGGGTTCGAATCTCGGAGAAGGTACGGATGGTTGTAAATGCATGGTGTCTTTGCAGCATGGAGGCACTGTAAATATATAGCCAGCCGAGAGTCCTCTCGTATGGTTTTGTGGAAGGAGAGAGGGCGGGAAACCTTCGGACCCCCCTTCCACCCGAGGTGCTCTTCCTCAAACCTGGATTGGAAGTCGAAGTCCACCCTCCCTGAGGCCCTGGCAACATTCTTCCATGAAATTCATAGACCAGAACAACAACAACAACAACAAAGAGATTCATGAGTTGAAGAATTTTTCGACCATGAAATTTTAATGAAATTTGTTACTGTACTCAAAAGTACAGTTTTTTTTCTAAATTCCGGGCTTTCGAAACATTTCAGAAATGAACAGCAAGATAAATAAATGTCTTTATTAGAAAAAATTCATAAAGCGAGATCCCGCTCCTAATTTTCGAATCCTGTTTACGTATTAACACCTACGTAAATACCCATATCCGTATAATATGTATACATTAATTTATATATGTCTTCGTATTTGTAACTAATTTGATACGCAAAAATCTGGATTTCATTTTTGATTTTAAGAAATGCATCTGTAATAAACGCGAAATTAAGTATAGATTTCCTCGTCAAGTAAAAAAACTAACTAAATACATATGCGAGAATTATACCTCAACTCTTATTAATACTTTTTTTATTTACTTTTGAGCAATTCTCATTACATTTAAAGACTTGAAAGCGTCATCTGCCACAAAACATTGTAACTCACCAAATATAAACTTCGATTAATTTCTCTTCTCATTATTGGCACTGACTTCAAGTCATAATCTCTTTATTCAGACTATGTAGTGTTTTAGTATCTTTAGCTATACTGTCAGTTGAAAGTATTTCCCACACGTAGTTGATACATACATACAATCCTCACAGCCTCATTTACGTATGCATATTCCCCATAATTTTACTTTAAATCTCCTCTTAAAACGAATCTAATAGTAGCTTCCTGCGGCAGATAATGTTATTCTTTCTTAAAATCGATAAATGTACTTATATTATTACCACCGACCTAGTATGAAAAAGAAAAGGCACTTCTTTCAAACTCAGAGGAGAAGCTTTCGATCAATCAAGATACTACATGTGCCCTGTTATTATCCCTCAGCGTTCACGTGCTGCTGTTTTTGGATCCTACACGTGATCGAACTTCACGCGCTTCTGTACGCAACGGACGTAAACCCTTGGATAGTAAGTACTTGCCGTATTGCGACTGTCACTGAAGATGCATATCAGCTGTAATTTATATAAGGCTTTGTCATCTGTTTGAGATTAATACCATCTCAAAAAGCAGCAAAAGGAAAGAATCTTTACTGATGTTTCTTGGGTTTTAAAATGGGTTTAAACATTTGCAGAAAGGATATAACGCATTTTTTCAGGTACTTACGTTTTAACGCAACCACCTTGGTGCAATTTGGAGGATTTTAAAAATCAAAAGATAAAAGTTGCTTATTGTATACAAGTTGGTATATTTTCACGACATTTTTTTAAAAAGAATTCCAAACTATCGATATTTATCTAAGTTGGCAAACATTATCAACATATTTTAGCAATTTTAAATACTTCGTGGTTCCCTGTAGAGATTTTGTGACAAAATTCTGTATTCCTGGAGAAATTTTACCGAGATTTCTTTCATTGCTGGCTAATTCCACAAGCGCAGATTTTAAAACCAAGTTAAGGCAAAAAAAATGTCACGGCTAGTTTATAAAAACAGTTGGAACTTGGAATATAACAAAAAGAACGCATACGAAAATGGCGGAGATGCTTGACTGAAGGATTGCTTAAGAATGGTTGCCTGAAGAGTAGTTACGCGAATAGTTGTCAGAGTTTGGCCCATTCTAAAAATCTGGCGACCACTAGTAAAACGGTTGCAATCATACGTAAGCACCGCTTTACCGTTTTTCGGCCTTGACCATCAATGCTCTACATGCAATCTAACAGTTACACCATCTTAAAGCAAGTATTAAAGCACATTTCTAAACTTAAAAGAATGATAAGCAGAAAAAGACGATATGCCCAAATGAAACTGAACAGCAAAGTGAACTCTGTTGAAAACTGCATAATGTTCATAACGCTACTGTCGTGACTTTTCTTTTACTTATGTATTTATGGTTTATTTGATAAGTGGTATAGCATAGCTACTTATCAAATACGGTTTTATTTGATAAGTGAGATGCACCAAGCTTATTAATAGCTTACAATAACAAATCACTTGTACTAAGGCGAGAAAAATATTCTATCGTTTATGAAAAAAGCAGCTAGAAATTATTATCCGAAATAAATGTCGCATCAGAAATTTCTTAAAGTAACAACCAAAACACTGGAGTTTTCGTGGCATTTCTTATTTACAGAGCAACATGCTGATTCAACACGCTGATTGAAAGTAGCGCTATTGCTTTTTCGGCACGTGATTTTCATATAGTAAAATTTTATTGGCTGTCGACAAATAAGTCTCAAGCAATAGCATATTTCACCACTCCTGGCGTAGACATTTATCTGAAACGCCAATATGTCCCCCCCCCTTCGTGTAGCCAAGTGGTTCTCAACTTTTCTTACCCTATTCACCCCTTCCATCATTACTAAACGACCTTTCTCGCACCTCCTTTCTAGTACCTCACTCACGATACGTCATAATGCGTCACCTCACAATACACCTAATGCAAAGAACCTCTATGTAAAGAAGGAAAGGCTCCATAGACGTAATGTAAACCACTTTGTCTACAACGCCGCTTTAAAGAAAAGGGAACATTCGCCAAGGGATTTGGCGACGGAATCTGTTGGCGAGAATTTCCCTCCGTGATATTCCGGTTCTTTGGTACCTAGCCGACATTTTCCCCCTCCGCGACGTGTATAGGAAATTGAGGAACACGGGTTAAGATGAATCGTTCTTTGACTTGTCGCGATAATTTAAACTCGGAAATGATGAAATATTAGGTGAAGTTTCACTTTCACTGGCTGTTGAACTTCCATTGTCCATACCGCTAATTGAAACCAAAGAACCTATTCTTTGTTTAAACTCTTGCTAAACGTAACGGTCGAACCTGTCCAAACCAACTTCGAGCTTTGGCGCTTTTTGGCGACAGATATTTCACGCATGCGCAGTTATTTCCCTTTTCGTTGGAAGGGAGCCACTTCTGCTTCTGCGAAGTTTTCCTTCTTAACAGTACATATTCTTTGCCTAATGCGCCCTCAACATTTGATAGAGTATTCGCAGAAGGATGGGCCGACTTAACTATTTCAACATCCCAAGGTGCAACTCAGTGCAAGCTTGGGAAATAGTAAAAGGCATCTGTTTATCAGACCATAACTGTATCACGTTCAAAATAGCCGGTGACGCAGCAGTTACTATTATCAAAAGTATCAACTGCCGGGTCGCAATATTAAATCTTTTACAAAGGAAATTCAAAGTCAGTTAACAAACTTATACCAACGGCTTGAACAGGCTAATCCTAAAGAAGATATCGAAAAATTTACCAAGGATTTAATGATAAATATACAAAAGGTTTGTAAGGAATACCTTCGAACAAGAACAAGCAAAACACGCAATAAGATAAATTGGTGGAATGATTCTTTAAGAACCCAACAGCAAATGGGCTGCGTATTGCGTCAGAAGGTCAAACAAGAACGTCGAAATAATATACAATCGACAACTCTGACTACCTACCATCGAGAAAGAGAAATATACAAAAGAAGCAATTCAAGCAAAAAATCCCTTCTTGGAGTACATTTTGTTCCGAAACAACAGCTTCCTACGGCATACATCCTAAAATAGTTGCTAGTAAAGTATTCAAACCAATTGCATTTCATGTACTCCCTACTCTCAACTCCAATAGCAGTTATACTATTGAAACACTAAAGCAGGCTATAAGCATAGTACTCACATAAGACAGCATGGGCAATGATACTACACATAGAAACATAAGTAATCTTCCAATAGAACTTGACACCACTGACGACCAACCTGTCACCAATACAGAAGTTAAAAAGGTCCTACGACAGCTTCCTAAAACGAAAGCCCCGGTCCAGATGGCATTGACTACAGGATCATTAAAGTAGTCATGGATAATAATAGTAACATCTTCAGAATACTCTGTAATAAACTTCTTTCCATTCGCACCTTACCTAGATGCCTTAAACCAGAACAAGTGGTCTTCTTTTTAACTGAAATTCGTGATCCAGCCAATGCTGACTCGTACCATCCCATATCCCTCTTTTCTGCATTATGGAAGATTTTTAGAAACTTTCTAATGAATAGGATGAGACACCACCTTAATACAGTCAAGTTCCCAAACCCAAATCAGTATGGCTTCCGACTTAGAAAATTAAATACACACTCTTGTTGAAATTCGGAGAAAACGTTTAGACAATAGGCATAGTAGCCACCTCACAGCTTTCATAAGTATTGATCTTAAAAGCGCATTTGATACTCTCTGGAAGGGCTGTCCATACAAAAAGCCTTAAGAAATGCTAACTGCCCTCGAAACATTTATAACACTCTGTGTCACTATATTTCCGAACGATATTATTGTTGTGCATAATAATGGAATACTGCAAAATGAACAAATAAGAGGATCTCCGCAAGGATCTTACTCGAGATCTCATTTATGGAATCTAACTTTTAATAGCATCATAGCAGAAACGTGGCCTGCAGACCGCACATTCAGTTGAACAATGTTAAACGAATTACGCACACTGCGCATACCCAGAAGAGAATTTGGCACAATTACGACTTTGGCGTAATTTTAAAAGAAGATAAATATGGTACATGGTTGATGTTCTGTTATCTGGAGGTAAACAGTTCGGGGTTTTAAAACTTGTTAGGTTGTACCTTGCTTCATTACTTAGGTGTAAATATCGGTTGTAAACTCCCCAAATTTTTGCTTAAGAACGATTACAAAACAGGAAACATTACATGAGGTTGTTTATTGGTTGCACTTCTGAGGAATAAAAGCAATCGATTATTCACCATGCGTTCCCATTCATAAATACTTTAACAACTTAAGGAATATGTATAGTTTAAATTACTGAATTAAAGCCAAAGAAATTATTACAAATAACTGATATTAAATGTAATGTTTATGAACAAAATAAACCAAAATAAAATGAAACAGAAGCAAGTGCAATAAGCACAAAACAAGTGTCCATAGTATTGCAATCGTAAAGAGTCGCTAAGGCCTACATGACGAACAGGCTTGTGTTGGGTTGTTTATTTTTATTCGCCAGTATTTTCTTCCACGCCAGTGGTACACTACTGAGCATGCGCAATAAGTGAAATTTGTTAACATTGATCAACTCAAAGTGCGGTTTGCCATTAAGCGGTTGGGGACTCACAAAAATCATAGCATATGCAGACGGCCCAGCCTTAATAGTTAGTGGCAAGACAAGAGATAAGCTGCAGATAAATGCAACTGAGGCATGTTGACGGTTCCAGTCTCTATGCAATGAGCTTAAATTGATGCAATGAGCTTAAATTGAAAATAACAAAACGCAAATCACAAATACTGCTTATTCCATAAAAGGGAGCTGTGATTTAAGTTGATGCCAACCAACAAGATGCATAGAGGGCGCTAACTCTCAAGCTGAGAGGCATCAAAAGTTTAGTTTCCCAAGAGAGAGACCTAGAGAAAGATCAAAGATAAGGAGAAGGGTCATGGGAGCCATTAATGAGAACGAAATTAACTTCTATTAATGAATGTAAATATTCCAATATTGCAGTTTATTTATATAGCATTTAGTTTTGTGTGTGCAATCAATGTTTAAAGTACAAGAAAGTGGAATTATTTCTCTATGAGGCGCCGTATGAAGAAGGAGTGTTATGACAGGAGCATTCATTACTTGCAAGACACCAGCACATCACAATAAATGGAGAAATAATAAGTATAGTAAAATAACTCCAAATACCTAGGACTTATATTTCATACCAAATTAACATGGATACCACATCTACTCGACCTAAAAAAACGAACTATGATTACCGCTAAGTATCTAAAACAAATGCAAGGGTCTAAATGGAATTTAAATTCACATATACAAAAGATTCTATACCTAACAGTCACAGAAAAAATGGTAATATATACTGCAACAGTGTGGGCTCAAGCTATGCAAGGAGGAAAAGTCAAACACCTGTTCAGTGCACAAAGGCCCTTTGCATTAAATATAACAAAAGACTATATCACGACCTCCACAAATGCAATAAACGTCCTTGCACGAACTTTTACCACTGCATACAAGTACAGAGAAAGAAGCAACACAACAGTTGATTAAACAACTACATTGAACAGCTTCTTTCGAAGATTAACACTACCATCAGAATACGAAGAAGCAATAAACCGTCTAGATCTCCACCCATCTCTTTAAGCCATAAGAGTAACTGTCAAATGAAAGGAACAGAATCCATTAACATCAAATGTAAGTACAGTAATTTATATGGATGGCTCCAAAAATAAAGAAGAACGTGTATATGTAGTTCTGAACCATAATCATAGTTTATGAACGGAAAGGCCACCTACGTAGTCACAACAGTGTTTTTCAAGGGAAGACCAAAGCAACAGTTCAAGCAATTAAATTCATACACGAAAACAGCTTGAATAATAGCATTATCAAAACGGACAGCCTATCATCACTTTATGTTATTATTGGAATCCAGAACACACTTCCCTTATCATCGAAATCGCACAAGAAGAATTACATCACTATCAAAGCCTTCCAACCAAATAAAGAATGAACAAAAGCACACACACAAGGAATTTTTGGAAATGAAACAGCAAATCACCTTGCTAAAGAAGCCGCAATGGATATCGATTCTGAAAGCCTAATTATACCCTGGCCAACTGCACATTTAAAAAAAGCAGTCAAATTATAATCTATCTCAATGTGGCAAAAGGAATGGAACAATAGCAATACAGGCCGTTGTACATATTACCGCATAGCATATGTAGACACGGAAATGTTAACAATCTGCTTTTAGTCAGATACATCACGGGACACGGACACTTCCCATCATACTTTGCCAAACATGCAATTGCAACTACAGAACAGTGCAGCTGCGGAAATACAGGAACACCTGAATATTACATTGAGAATTTTTTTATTTTATTTATTTACCAAGCAGACCTCCCGCAACACTATATCCCGGCATGGTCATTGAGCTCGAATCTAGGTTTCGCACACTTGAATCTAATTCGCCGACGATATGTTTCTCTGCGTAGATGGACGTATAATGCCGTAGACGTCCAGGTATGTTACTTCGAGTAAAGGGGCCCTTTACTCGTGGTGAAAGCCATGAAAACGCTGGCACAATTAGCCGAGGGATTCTTGGGCGTAGGTATGTCTCCTCGTGTAAAAAGGCCCTTTATTCATAGGAAAACTACGAAAACGCTGGCACAGTTAGCCTGTTTGGTGGGATTCGAATGCGCATCGAACTACCTGTAATCGTCAACTCTCCTGAGAAATTGTAATATCTTTAGCTGTACATACTCAGAATATATATACATATACAATTTATGTTCAGTATCATAATTTTAAGGTAATAGTCTCCCATTATCTATGTTTCCATTCGAGTTCCATCTAATAAAATAACCGCAAGTCACTAATTATTTATTAAATTAATTTTTTTCACATCATCAAACAAATGTTAATTTTTTCTTCATGTCAAACTATAATATTAATTAATTATTCATTTCCAGATAACATTATATCATTATCAAATTATTATATTAATTTTCTTCATATCATTAAACAAAATCTTTATAATCTAAATATGAAAGTTTTCTAATTATAATTCCTTCAATAAATTATTCAAGTATATTAAGTATGTATAGACTTAGGATATTTCATTCTTTACAAAATAAGCTTACAGTACTTAATTTCATGACTGTATTTACAGCATGAAATATCTTAATTCATTAAATTCGTGATATTTACATGAAATTTTAGCTTAATGGGATGGTGGATTTTAAAAATTAGTTTTTGAAGTTTTTGTGTTTTCAACAAGAAATTTAATGCATATTATAACATCAGTTTATAAAATATATGTTCAAAATTTCTATTTATTTTAAATTAAATATGTTTAAAACAAATAATTAATTACTTTAATTAAAGATTTAAAATGCTCCTTGCGCTCTAATTATCAATATTTTTCCTAATTTTTCCTTTAAGTTAGTTATAAAGACTTGACAAAAGTTTCTGTGTATCCGTTATTGGATATGATAGATCATAAATTTTTAAAAAGAATTTTTGTGAATATGTACCCACTTTTCGGGAAAATGTCACCTTTTGTTAAGCATTAGCACAAGTTTAAACTTCTTAATAACTTTATATCCAAAAATGCATACACAGATCTACTGTAACATGAAACAAGATAGTTTCTTCCAAATATGATTCATTTTTGACAAAACATGTGACGCATGGAGCATTTTCAAAACATACGAACTGCGAAAAAATTAGTTTTGAGAAAACCGGATTTAAAGATTTTCTTCAAATTTACCTTTAATATATGGTCATGAGGAACAGCAAATTAACTTTAAGTATGAATTTGTAAACACTAGATAACATTTTCGTATCATTTAATTATTTTTAATCTCATAACATATGGCAAAAATAAACATTTCGCAAATTGGTATGAGATTCGAAATTATAAGTAGAAACGATTTATGCACTATATCCAATGAAGCTTTTAAAATTCCCCCACACCATATGTTTTACCTACATTTGTTACACTTACAATAACTTTCAATGCTTTACAATATTTTCACTATTTCTGTTTTTTTTAAGCAGCTAAACTTCTCTTTTTGCGACGTTCAAGCGACAATGGTCACACTTTTCTACAATGAGTAGAGAAAACGAGTTTGTTTCCTCCTGTTCTACGCGTATAGCATCTACATAATTAAAGTTAAATTCATAGTTGTCAATACTGACATTTCTAGCCTTTTTTTTAGAAATAAACACTTCTTTTGGGCATATATAAACTATAACATCAATAAATAACTGTTGAAATACATTTTTTTACATTTTATCCAAAATTTAAAGGGCAGAGTTTACAGAGGCTGTTCGCACATTTTTTAGACGATGTATATTGTATTCACAAAACTAAACTACATAAAATTCTTGTGATTTAAATGTTCTATTTGACATCCCTTATTCTGAACTATCTTTCGACACCGCAATTTCCAAGATAATAATGCCTTTTCAAGTGTCAGAAGAGGTAGTCTATCCCATTCCTCCCGAGCAGCTTTCCGGAGTCTTGTTAGGGTTTTCGGACAACGTTTGGATAATGCAGTTTTTAAAAGTCCGAAAGCACAAAATTCCATAGGTGACACATCGGGAGATTTAGCAGGAATATCAGTGAAGGGTATGGCCTTGATACCAGTTTTTTGTTCCATTTCTTTTAGGAAATTTACAGTGGATATTGATGTGTGACTGCTAGCTTTGTCCCGATGGAGTCTCACAGATGGATGGCACTGTGGGTAAAGCGATGGTATTTCATTCAGAAAAATTGGCGATAAAATATGTTTCTGAAAGTATTTGAAGTTAATCTTGACATTTTTTTGCACTCTCTTTATTTTTAACTTGCCATTATAAGAAAAACCAGCAACAATCATGAATCCCTTAGAAAAACTTTCTTTCGATTCTTTGAACCATGTACTTAAATTTTTTCTCCTCTTTTATGATAATAAATGGCTGTTTTTTTGTTACAATCATTTAAATACACCCATGCTTCATCTATTGTGATAATTGTTTTCCATTTTTCTTCGGATAAGTGTTTCTCATATAGAATTCTGCAGTGCGTCCCGCGTCGAGCGATATGCTTCGGTAGAAGACGATGCAGATTGCGTTTTTCCGCTTTTTTAAGATTTAAATCAACGTTTAACATTTTGTTTACAGTGGACGCCGAGCAATTTAATGATTTTGCAACTGTCCTTTGACTAGGGGGATTTTCTTTTAACATTAAACAACGTACCTTTGCAATAGTCGAAGATGTCCGTTTTTTCCTCGGATACTTGTTTGGAATTTTTGTCGCTTTGGAGGCTCCATTTGGACGTTTGTTTCCTTTCTTGTTGATGATATAACTCTCACATCGTTTTTAGATAACGGAGTATGCATATTTCTCTTCGGAAAGAGCGTCAATGTAGTCTTCGAACCACTGCTTTGATAAATTCGCCATTTTGAATAAAAACAAAACTTTCAAGCCACAGACGATAATTTTGACTTTTAAAAACATAGTACAATTGCAATTACTTCTTTTGCAACAAAAGTGTTTTATTACCGCTTACCAAAATCGTCTAAAATGTGCGCGAACAGTCTCTGTACGTTGTTTATACATTTTAAATGCTTGTAACTTCTTTAAAAATTAGAATATTTTAACTCTGTTTTTTGCATACGATGTAGTTAGATATATGGAATATTACGAGGGTAAAAAAATAAACTCAGTGTTTTGGTTGATTTTTAGCTATTTTAAAGTCCACTATCCCCTTAATTCATGAATGTTATAATTTCTAATTTCATGACTACTACAAAAAAGGTCTTGAATTGCAGCTTTAAAATACTTCCTTAAAACATATAATGTGAGTAGCATATTTATTTATTTATTTATTATACCTGATAACAAATTTAAACTAAAATCTAACGCAAATTTCTTTCAGATAAGGATAACTTTTCTTGTTTTAGCTTTTTGTATAAAGATATCCTTCTGATATCTCATATGCAGGTCCAGAAGAACGTCCACGAAAATAAGCCTAAGATCCGATTACTGTTGAAAATGTTAACGTAGGATCAGACTCAATAAGCACAAATTTAAGATTATGAAACATAAGTTAGATCTGACTACATAAAGTCAAAAGAAAAAATGTTTCAGTTTCAAATCTTTCATAAATATTTTCTGCCGCTAGCAGATGATACAAAAAATTCGTCGAGTAGTTTGATTTAAAAAAAGGTGAGTGGGAGGGG
Organism: Stegodyphus mimosarum; assembly: GCA_000611955.2. Lineage (NCBI taxonomy): Eukaryota > Metazoa > Arthropoda > Arachnida > Araneae > Eresidae > Stegodyphus > Stegodyphus mimosarum. The sequence goes on along the minus strand of KK120670.1, from coordinate 199,563 downwards.
GGAGTTAAATCTTACGAAAATGGAAATAAGTTCTAAATTATTTTTCTTAAACAGGTCGTCGACCCTGCCGTAGTATGCAAATATGATCTCTTAGAATAGCATAGCCTCTCTAATAACAATATTTCCCTTTAATAAAATTTCTGACAATGATATGTTATTCTGCATTATGAAAAATGCAAAAGCTGACAAAACTAGTCTGATGGAATCAATTTATTCACGGGTATTATAAAAAATAAATATTATTTCGCGTCGAAATGAAAATAATGTGACTAGAAAAAGTATATCTTCTTTCCTCTCGTGCGCAATTATTCCATTACTTTAACTGTCTGGAATGGAAAAGATCCAATTTTGTTTTGAGACATACAAAGAAAGTAAATTATTAACCTTAGAATTTCCAACACATCATCGATATATGTAGAAAACGCGAATAAATTTGAAATTGGTAAAATAAAAATTCAACGCTAGTCTACAGGAACTATGAAAGTAGGTGTCACAGGTTTTGCAGCCGACATAAAACCTATACATAAAGATGGATAAGTATACAGGCCTCGTTTGTTATCACATTCATACAAACGAATGAAATTGATATTGCGTGCATTATCCCGATGCCATAAATTCGGTATAATATGGTAGGCCTAAAGACACGTCAACACTTAATTCGGACTCAGACGGTGCAATTGTGCAAAAGAAAGGGGGGAACAGTTCTATATCTCCCGTTCTACTGGGCCGATGGATGAAATTCACACTGCGTGTTTCGTGTCTCGAAAGCGCGGCTTAGGATATATATATAAAATAGATTTATATATAGCATTTTTCTAACATAGGTATTTTGTCACCAAAACAGACTTTTTCTGAAGAAAACATAACGATTTTTCCCATATTTAGATTCTATGACTCAGATTATGCCTAGATATTAAATTTTGGTGAGAAATTTTAAAATTTATCTTGGTGCATTTTTTTTTTTTTTTTTTTTTTTTT
>KK120670.1:148791-188652 GCA_000611955.2 Stegodyphus mimosarum | reverse complement strand
ATAAATAAACCAGAGCTCTAAAATAGTTTTAGAAAATTTATCTTGCATGGGGTAAATCCATCAAAAGTCAAAAATTTCTATCCAAGGTTACAAAACGTTTTTAAGAAGTAATCATAACCGAGTAACAAATAAAAATTTTTAGAAGAGTCAGGTCAAGGTGCATGTACTTCAAGTATTTTCAATTAAAACTAGAGAGATGTTAAATGGTAAATCATCGCAATGCGGGTCCATTCTTTCATTTTACAAATTGCTTTGATAGCTAACAAACATAAATCATTGCGTAATTTAAAAAATGCCCAAAACTGTAGATATGTACATGCAGAAGTACTGTAAAATGAATAAGGGCTTTGCTTTAAATACAAAAATAAGCAGACTGCTTATCAAATGTGTAAGGTTTCGTATGTATTGTTATGAAAGCTGTCAAAGGAATAGGTCTTCGAAAAGCAGTTAACGTTTATACCACGTTTTCCATCGGAAGCAAATAAAAATGTTATTTGCCACAAAGAAGAATGAATTTAAAATCTTCAACGCATGGCAATCGTGAATTCAGGAGACTACCTGGGAGAAGTCGCCATTGTTCAATATCTAGGCCAAAGAGTTTTAATCTAGGTCATTTTCGTTGCTATGGAGATGAAAAGAGACTTCAGCTATGCACACAGGCGGCAAGATATTAATAATAAAATCCCACTGGCGAATAAATTCATTATTCAGAAGCAAACTTATGATGACAGACTGCTTTTTAATTATGTAAGACTAATTAGATTTCACTTATAATGGTAAAAAATTGCATAATATTTTTAGTTTTCTTTTCCTAAAAGGCGTCAAAACTGATGGTTGCGATGTCAGCTCCTAGCCCTGAAGAATTTTTGGATAATTAACAAAGAATAAAGTATCCATCAAAAAAACCTTTTTCTTTTTTAATTCGGCCTTTATTTTCACAATCGTTGGTAGTATACACATACATCCAATTATAAAAATGGAACAAATATTCAAGTTTTCGCCTTTTTGAGTTTTTTATATTTGTAAACATTTCATAATTTTGTAAAAGTAATGAAATCTACCTTTTTATACGTACTTTCGGTACCTATATTCATATTTAGGAAAATTTCATCCTCATTATAAAAAAACTTGATGTGTACACCACATGACTTCCTTGTACGGAATATTGAATCATACGCATTTTGCATTTCATTTAAACTTATTGGATTGAATTAAATCTACTTCATCGATAGCGCATAAACCGTGATAGAATAAACGTACTCTTTAAAATTCCCTATATTTGTTTACCATAGCGGCGCTCTGGCTCTAGGTTCTCTTAACAGCCTTACATCTCATTCATTTTATAACTCAGAATGCACAAAAATTATGTTTATCGTCTGAAGACTTATTTAATCGTTGCCACATGTTCTATTCAAATACTAATAAATCTGAAACGATGTATAAAAGAAATTAAACAAACAAATAAAACAGAAAGAGTTTTCACAGACGATTCAGTATTTCTCATTCAATTAACTCAATTCTCACTTCGAGACAAGGCAAAAGTACATAAAAACTCAATATCTCTATTCAAAATTACGAAGTAAATCAGATTTACTAGATTACGAAGTAAATAAGATTACTAACACTTATTTCCTCGAATAAATTCCAGAATGTATTAAACACGATTTAATTCGCTGTAATAAAAGAAGGCGTTATCTTTGTTTTTGCGAAGCTTAGTTTCTCTAGATTGGCAACAAATCCACTATTTTCAAATGTAAACAAATATGTCTGCTATAGTAATAATAATTAGGTTTAGCCGCACTTAAACAACTTTTAAATTGTTGATAATTCTAGAAATTTTGCATGCAAATTTACTAAAGGTATAGAAACCTTAACCGGAAGATAAAAACAACATAATTCACTTATTTTTAAAGCACAAAATGCACAATTTACCACCATATAAGAGAAAACAAACTGAGTTCACTGAGCCGAGTAACAGAGTGGATATATATATATATATATATATACATATATACATTTTGATGCCGCCGATTACAACTAAAATAAGAGGTGCACATCTACATGTTATAGCAGTCCTATATGCAAAATTTCACCGTTCTGAGGCTACTCGTTTTTGAGTTATGCAAGATACATACATACATACGCACAGACGCCACGAGAAAAATCCCTTCAAACTCCATTTTAAACCAGTTTTATAATATTTTGGGGGGAAACGAGTTCTTTATTCTGTCCTTACGTACGAATGTCACTCAAAACCATCGTTAAATTGCATTCGATAGCGGTCAAAATGTATATTTTCGTTGAAATATGATACCCGAAATTTTTCGCGATTACGATACTTCCTTTTTACTTCATACAAGTAAGTAAAGAAATAAAATAAAGAAGTGTGATTCTCGTACGACAAAAATTCACATATAAATTGAGCGTAGAATGTTTCCATTTGTACGTAACTAAAAATAAAATACCAGTTTAGAAAAAGGTTTAATCTACTAAAAGATTAAGTGATAATCCTTGCTGTGCAGATTGTAAGAAATATTGATCAATATAAATTTTTCAAAAAGGAATTTTTATTCTCATAATTTTACAGAATTGCTGTTCTAGGAAACAGTGGCAGGCTTCAGAATCGCCCCATAGCCAACGTAACATTACTTCATAAATTAAAAAATTTAAATATTTCTTAATAAATTTTCGTATGACTATTAAATTATGATTCTATGATAAAAGAACTTCAAGTGAATAATATATTTATATCGTTTCAAAATGTAAATTATATGTGTGAAATTCTTTCGGCATATCAACTGAAACAAAATCGTAAATTAAAGAATGTTATACGCTAGTAATCCTAAAAGAGAATATCATTGACTGCCATTAACCAACCCCTCAAAGAAAACTAAATATGACATCAAATATCCCAAATTTTGAAATTAAATATCTCAATCAATTTTCTCGTGAGGGAAGAGTCAGTAAAAACAATTTTGTAGTTGGAAGTGTATGTCTGTTACGAACGATTGCGAATGTAGAACCGAGTAATAACTTGTGTGGACACGGTCATTATATTATAATCCTGTTTATTCAAGATTTTCGTAAAGAAATAAATTGCTAAAACATAAACAAGGATTATAAAATATTACGTATTATTAATTAAAAACCAAACCATCCTCTACTAAATACACAATACATTGTCAACATCATCATCAGAAACATCGTTTATTAATTTCAATACTATATAGCAATTTATAGTAATTAAAAATAAAATCGAGATTTAATAATCCTGTGCATTCAAGATTTACGTAAAGAACTAAATTGCTAAAACATAAACAAGGGTTATAAAATATTTCATATTATTAATTAAAAACCAAACCAGGACTGCATATTACGGGACAGTTTGGCGCATTTTCGAAAAGTCGCCAAATCGGTTATTTTCGCGCGTTTTAGAAAATCACTAACTCATCATTTGGCCATATTAGATGGTTGCGAATTTGAATGAATCCTGTAAACATGCAAAAAGTTGATCATGCAAACATGCAAAAATACCTAAACAACCTGTAAACATGCAAAAATATCTAAAACAGAAGTTCAAGAAAAACAACGATAAAGTATTTGAAAGTTAATAACTATGTATTTTAAAAACAATATTAAAACTTTTCATAATATATACCATTTTTTAAGACAGTAGCAAAATGAATTAAAACGTTTCAGCACGAAAGTTAAGAAATTGTAATAAGCAGTAAATGAGCAATAAATGATTGGAAAGCATTGATTCATATTTAATTTAAAACTTGAAAAAAAGATAAAATTCAAAATTTCGATCTACTGAAACATGAACATGAGAAAGTATAGTAAAAAAAAGTGGTTAAACAATTTTAACTACGTAATTTATATTTTTACAGCAAATTTTTATTTATAATAAATAGTAGAAACTCGCATATATCCACACTAAAATGTAACAGTACAATGGAGATGAAATTCAAAATGGCACGCTCATTCAACACCGACTCCACGGCTCATTTCAACCATGTGCTTAACCACATGTAATGGACACACACCTCCATTCACACAAATCTGTCGCATCTTTCATTTCAAGTAATCTCATAATATTTTTACACTTAGGACATTCGTACATATTCGCAATCAAACCATAATTCATGCTATTCTATCACACATCTTTCGCTAACCGAATCAAATAAGTAAAATCCACTCTTTCGACGTCAGCCATTTTGCTCACACAATTTACTAGAAGCACAGTGAAATGACGAAAATTCAAAAAGCCCGCTTCAATGCTATAAACTGTAATCTTAAATCCTAACGATTTTCATGACGCCAAGAGGTTACCAGATTTGGCGCAATTTCGCTTCATTTGGCGACTGGCCCGTAATCTGCAGTCTAGCCCCAAACCATCCTCTACTAAATACACAATACATCGTCAACATCATCAGCAGAAACGTTGTTTATTAATTCCAATAGTATATAGCAATTTATAACAATTAAAAATAAAATCGAGATTTAATTATCCTGTTCATTCAAGATTTGCGCAAAGAAATAAACTGCTAAAAGATGAACCAGGGTTATAAAATGTTACGTATTGTTGCGTTATACGGATTCGTGGATTTGAGAGTATCCGATGAAAACACGATGCAGAACAATAAAAAGCACAATTTATTTACAAGAATCACTATTTACAGCACAGTTCCAAAATTACCTTCAAAAGCTTCGAAAACCTACAATAAATACGCTGAAACAATCAGCAACACAGCTTCAGGCTGTAACTGTACAGGTAGCTTCACGGCAACACTAAACTTATAATAAAACACCGTGGAACAATCACCAATCCACTGTCAAGCTATACTGTAAAGATAGCTTTACGGCAAAGCACTATCTCGATTGCTTTCCGTTCACAGAACTCTCGCGTAGCAGCTATTCTCACAACTAATCACACTGCTCGCAACACTTCACAATCTCGCAACTAACTAACTCTCAGAAACGCAAGGGTTTATATAACCTTTCTTTAAGTTCCACACGTCTCGAGAAATATCTCGACAGGAAGTTATTCTAGAAGCTTCCCGATTGGACCATGGGATATCACCAATTTGGTCGCCAAATGGGCGATAAAATCGCCAATCTGGCAACCCTAGTGCTATGCCGGAAAGCTTACATACAGGCGCAACCGCCGAATTTTTCGTAACAGTATTATTAATTAAAAACCAAACCACCCCATTCTAAATACACAATACATTGTCAACATCATCATTAGAAACGTCGTTTATTAATTCTAACAGTATATAGCAATTTATAGTAATTAAAAATAAAATTGAAATTTAATTTTACTATTCATTCAAGATTTAAAGGAATAAATTGCTAAAAGACAAACCAGGGTTATGAAATATTACGTATTCTCTACTAGCTATACAAGACATTGTGAACCATCATCATCAAAAACATCGTTTATTACTTCCAAGAGTATATAGCAATTTATAGTAATTAAAAATAAAGTCGAGATTTAAATTAATTAAGAAATAAGTTTATAACTTTTAAATCCCTCGATGTATTTATTAAGCAACTGCAGATTAGTAGAATTCGAAAGATATGCATTACATGTAAAAGAAATACGAGGTCACACTACAATCGGACTGCCAACAGTATCTGCATTTGAAACGTAATTATTAACTAATTTTATTTAACTATCTCAAAAGGTTACAATTTCCTCCTCGTATATTATAATATAAGGCTGTGATTTCGCTTTTACTGCACATGTTTTAATAATTTGCTTGTCTCGAAATCCCTAACTTTTCTTAACTTTCACCGAGCATAGTTCACAATACAGATGCAGAATGAACATGATTTTAATGTTGAAACCAGTTGATATTCTTGTAGTTATCCTAATACATTTCTGCCGTTGAAATTCTGTAAGCACAGTGAATCTACGGCTATATAATTTTACGTTCGTCCTCTTTAATGCAGGCTAAAGTGTTATCCTTTTCACTCAATATAATATATAACCTTTATCTTACTCATCAGTGGCCGAGCAGATAAGACTGCTTAAAACTGATAGTTTGACACTGATTTGAATCCTGACGAATGGGCTATCTGGTTGCAAGTTTTTATAGTGTATGAGATAAATGGAAGCCTAAGGCTTTCCTCTTTTAGGATACATAACTTCCGTGCATTTCGCAGTCTTCAAATAAATAAACGTATATTCCAGACACATTTTGTTTACGAATTTTTTCCCTAAAGACTGAAAAATAATTTCTACACTTCTGCTATTTTCCATTAAAGTTCCTCCTCTTTTGTGAGGCCCAGTGAATAAGATAATGAATTTGGTTTGTTCCGAGTAAGGTTTCGCGCTTACAAACTAGCTGCAGGTAAACACCTGAACATCAACTAGTTTCCTTTCCAAAGTTCTCCATAATGCATCTTTCATCTTGCAGCAGATAACGCTTGTGGCCTCTGATATAATACACTGCCTGGCAAAAGAAGTTTAATCTGGCAAAATATCATCATCAATTAAGTTTTCAAATAATGGCCAATCGTGTAATTATTCATGTTAACTGCCTTCACTTGCAGTTTAGCAACTGTTTTGGCTTTAAGTTTAGCAACTGTTTTAGTTTCAAGTTTAGCAACTGCAACTGAAGACACCCGCCACGAGATGTTATTTCTTGCTACAGTCGGACATCTCGGGGGAATAAACCAGTGCTCATAAAAACACAGGCCTGTGTTATTACGAGCACCAATTTATCACAGTTGTGATCGATTGTGTACAATCACAGTTGTGTACAAAATTCACTGAATCAAACTAATTTCTGTTAGAACATGTAATGTACATTATTGCTAACAGCATTATTATGGTTGTTACAATAAATAAAAGTTAATCATTACATGAATTCAAATCAAATTATTAAATTCGATTATTATTAATTTGAAATTTATATTATTCATTATATTACTATTTAATTTTATACTATTACTCACTAATGGCTTAAATTAACACATAATAAACCCTCATTAACATGAAACCCAAGAGAGCAAAAATCAAGAATTCGTGTTGGTAAAAGTTTACAATTGGGTGCCTCTTCTTTTTTTCTCGATTCTTTTTTGACACCAAGACCGGCGCCGCAAGGTACAATTTCAAGATGGCCGCTGCACAAAACCAAAATAAGAAGTAAAAGAATTGCATAAACTCGGTATCCGTGTATGCATCGATCTTTTTTAACTTAAAAAAATCTCAGAATTGCACATTGCGCACTGCCTTAACTTTGTACATGTGCACATTGATTTAGTTTCACTTAAAAAGAAATCAGGAATCTAAAACAAAGTTAAAACTATCATGGTAACCAGAAATGGGGTTTTATCTCCAAAACTGAGGAAAATTTGTCACTAATTAAAGGGGCACCCAATTCTACACTAAAGCCTTCGTGTTAACTGGAGACTCAAATTTAACCACTTACAGTACACAAGTACATATGTACTACAGCATGTTATGTATGTCATCAAGAAACCACTACAGTACATTAAATACAGTATTGTAATTTGAAAAAATGTACTTACAGATCACTTCTGTTGGAAAATTCCTATATATTGCGCTGTCGCAGACGAGGACGAAAATGCCTGACAATTTCACTAATGATGTGTGTCCCACTTATTTCGTCAGCCTCATGTTCGAAGCAGACAAGAACAGTCAAACCGTATAATGTTTATTGATGAGTCCAGGTATGATCTGAACTGTGATTGAAGACGCCTAGCCCGAAAGAGGAACACACAACTTGCATTTGGTTTTTAATAAAAGGTCCTCGTTTCCACGAAGCGATTTAATGGTTTGGAGTGGAATCATAAAAAAATAACTGCACATTTCTGATGGAATAACTGGTTATAAATATGTAGATTAGTTCTTTGAAGCCCATTGTAAGTTTGTATAAGAATGTTGTTGGCCCAGATTTTTTGCTAATGAATCAAAATACTCCACCACATCGAACATCTCTGGGATATCAGATACTTAAAAACAGATCATGTCACTCGAATTGATCGCCCAGCTTATACACCATCTTGAACCCGACTCAGAATATGTCGGATCCTTAGGCCACAGGTACATTGCAGCATGTCATGTCAAAGATTAAAAGACTTTAAATCATGGCCATGTTAAAGATTAAAGGACTTTAAATCTGATAAGACTAATTCTAACAATACAGTATGTTCGTTGTTTGATATTGCCTTTAACTCCTTCGTGATCATATTAACATTCAGTCTAACATACGATGAACATTTGAATAATATTTTAATTATTTTCTAACGCACTATTCATTTCTTAGTAATTATACATAGTTATTTTTCGATTACTTCCACAGTTTATTTCTTGATAATTCAAGAGATTACTTCTCGATGGTCTCACGTTGCCGAGCCGCCATTTTGATTACAGTTCATACAGTTCCGTTGCAGGTGCAAAAGCTAGGAATTACTATATTCTTTTTAGGGCAAATATCTAGTTGTAGTGAAAGGCCTTAGTGCTTCCACAGAGTTACATTCTCCAAGAGGTGTCGAAATTATGTACTTTTTATCAGTCACTCACGGTAATTCCTCTTATGCCACTTTTCAGCAACGTTCCGTCGTCCACCACGTCCATCCCTCCAAAACTCATACTGGTGTTGCCGCATTTTACTCTCGCGCCAAACTGTGCAAATCCCAAGAAACACCAGAGTCGCCAAGAATTTCACTAAAACATTCCTTACGGTGGCAGGTAAAATGAAAAAATAAGTGCTATTTTTCTAACCTTTTGTTTATATATATATAACTTATCCTAAACGATTCTAACAGCCAAAATTCTATTTATCTGTTATATGATACACAATGAATACAAATTATTCATTACATGTCTCTACTATAATAAAAGGACTAACGACAAATTATCAAATCTTTGCAATTGTAAATGATGTGAATATGAAATATAAAGCAATAATTCCAGTTATCTGTATTAGTCTTTACAAGTTTCTAAGAAAACATAATTTTTATCACAATAAGGAATCCAAGTGTATAATAACTTAAAGTAATAAAGGATACGTACGGAAGATCCCGTCGACCACAAGAGACGGCGCCAATCATGCCAAACCAAAGAAAAAAACCATTTACTAAATACAAAGAAAAAACGTGTTCTGTTCTTATTTTTCATCTGTAGTAGGCAGGTTCTAAATTTCAATCATCCCCCCCCCGAAAATGCGTCATAGAGGGAAAAAAAGGAGTCTTTACTCAAGAATAATAACTAACACGTGTAATCAAAGTTACACCAAAACCAGCGTGTCTGAAGAAGACTTTTCCATTTTTGGCGAACAATCGCGTAGTTTGGCGTCTTTTCTATAATGGGCAAAAATGGTCGATGAGTTTTTACATAAGTACCTAATAAAGTAATATTATAAGACTAATATTGAGTAATTATTAGTAAGTAATATTATAAGTAATCCGGGTATCATTATGGTTTGTATTAGAACAGTTGATACATCATTTAAAAATTTCCCTTTATCAATCATTCATAATCATTAGTATAACAAAACACACACATAACATGCTATATGTCCTGGTATTACAAACTGATTTTATATACAGAATTATCAAATTTTATAATCCACGGAAAAGAACAAGAAGAAGAATAAAAACATTATATTTATACATAAAACAATAAATCAAAAGTTTTATTTAACACAGCCAGCATCGTATTTAAAACGAAGGTTATATTTGATATTTGATTCATGATTTTTGAAGCTATGGCTAGTGTCATAATAGGTGACATACGATACATTATCATGTGTATCAAGTGTATTGGAATCGAGATTTAATTGGAGTCTCATTTTCGTCTAGCTGAGGCATGTGAAATCTTACATTATATTCAGTGGTGTTATCAGGTTTATTTTCTTGGTGATGTTCATGAATTCCAGTGTCATTATCAAAATTAAGTGTCCTCAGATTCATCAGGAATAGAAAAAATAATGCTCGGTTTGAATTAAATTATCCTGATTACACATACAATTTGGTTTAGCGAGGAGTACAATTTCGTAAATCACATCTGATAACTTTTTTATTACTCTGTAGGGACCATCATTTCCCAGCTTTTACTTTAGGGGTTAGGCCGCTTAATATGATCACTTTTGTGTCCATGGCTATTTCAATAACATCAACCGAATGAAAACATTAAACGACGAGAAAAAAGTATGCTTCTAACAGGAATGAAATTTAACAGATTCCGTATAAATATAACTAGAAACATATCAGGTACTTTCACAGCACATTAATTAGGAAAATACAGAACATTCTTTATTCATTGTTCATCATTCTTTATTCATGATGTCTAAAAAAATTGTTTACTAACTGTTCATAACGTTCATTTTCTTAAATGCAAAAATTAATTTATGAACTGTTCATAATGTTGCGGGAAAATACTTGACCGACGCTGTATCTCAATCTTAATACCCAGACGGCACCCCTCACTGGAAAAGCACTTGAAAATACAAAAGGTAAAATTTGCCAAAAAGGGCAACCTTAGGTTGGTCTTCGTTATTTTTAAAGATTTTTTTTCCTCCTCAGAGGGAAAACTTTCTGCAGAATTTTTTTTGCTCCAGATGATGAGCCTGTCTCTGATCACCCTCTAAATTGATAGAGTTATTGAAAATTTACCCCAAACTAAGGGCCGCCCCTCTAATTTCAATGACTGACTCTCCAGACTGATCAAGCTGTTTGGCCGACTAGGTGACATTCCTCTGTCACTTCAGAATTTTTAGAATCAATTTTGAACTTGTCTGGCGACTTTGCTTCGGTTTGAAAAATTTAGTCTATAATGTTTTGATCATATTAACCGAATTTTTGATCTCAGTAAGGGATGTATTTTCCATGTTTTAGCATACAAATGGGCAGAACTTCAGCAACTCGAGAACAATACTCAAACGATAACCGGGATCACATATTAAGGGGGCCTTGTGAAAAGATCGATATCACTTACATGAATATTTTTATCTTTAGTGAATTTCCGTACATATTTCACTGCCAAGCTGTGACGTCCATTAAGTTTTCTTCCACACAAATAAATGCTTTGTTTAGCATTTCATCCGTAGCAATGTGAGTGCTTGTTCTGTGTACTAATAGTGCCCAATTACTTTGTGATTCAGTAACTATGTAAATGACTCAGAAATCGGATTAGAATACCATTTCCGTCTGGATGGTTTAACCAGGTATTCAATTTTTGGATAGCTAACTATCTCTATACTTAATTAAGATGCAATTACATGCCGAACAAATATTAAGTTTTAAGTCAAACAACAAAAATCAGCGTTATATTTTAATTTTTTTTTCACAGGACTAGTTTCGATGGTTTTACCGAACCACCATCCTCAGCTGCAAAAGTGCAAATGAACGAGATAAGATATAATGCTTAGATAAGATAAGATAAGATAAGATAAGAAAGCCTGGAGAGGAGACAAGCCACTGACGCCATCTGTTGATGAAACCAGAACTAAAACATAATTTCTTGGAAGGCTGAAGGCAAAGCTGGATTGGAATTAGGGTCGTTAACTAGAACAGAAAGATTTTTTTAATGTGAAATGCCTCTAGAAAATCCAGTTCACCAATGGAAGATGTTTTTTGAATAATTTCGGCAGCAGAAAAATTGAAAGTGCGATTTTCGGACCAACAATGTTGGGCCACAGCAGACTTCTGTGTTTTCTTTTTTCTAACATATGCCTCATGTTCCTTAACGCGAAATTTTAAGGCTGTCTTAGTTTGGCCAATGTAAATTAAACCACACTGGCAAGGAACCCTGTAAATACCCCAGGAATTCATATTTGGAATGGGGTCCTTGAGTATGGAACTCGGAATTTTATTGATGGAAGAATAAACGACTCGAAAGTTAAATTTCTGTAAAATACATGCAACTTTATAGCTAATTGATGGAAAGAAGGGAATGACAACAGAATTTTTATAATCTCCTAAAACAAGAGTCTGCCTTTTGGTGGGTTGAGATGAGAATTTTTTAACTGCTTGATTAATAATGTTGGGGGAAAAGCTCCTGTCAATAGCTATTGCTTTTAAAAAATTTAATTTTTTTAATAATTATTCAAAAAAAATCTTGCGTTGGTGAATTGGATTTTCTAGAGGTATTTCACATTCAAAAAAATCTTCTAATTAACGACCCTAATTCCAATCCATCTTTGCCTTCAGCCTTTAAAGAAATTGTTTTAGTTCTAGGTTTTATCAAAAGATGGCGCCAGTGTCTTGTCTCCTGTCCAGGTTTTCTTATCTCATCTAATCATTATATCTCCATCTCGTTCATTTGCGCTTTTGCAGCTGAAGCTGGTGTTTCGATAAAACCATCGAAACTAGTCCTGTGGAAAAAAAATTTGAAAATATAACGCTGATTTTTGTTATTTGACTTCTAAATTAATATCTCTATACTTCCAGAATACTAGATGATTTAAAGGATTTTGCCCTAACAGAAGACATTCAGGCAAGCTGTTGAGTATAAATAAAATTTTCAGCAGCTGGAACTATTGTAGAAACCAATAAATAAGGAATAGCTTACGCCTCAGAAAAACAGGTGAAACAGTCGGCAAAAACCGAAATATATCTATTACCATTATTTGTGACAGGGAAACTCTTTATTGCACCCGTAGCAACACGTAACAGTGAACGATTAGTAATTGGCATTAAGTTTAGCTAAGCATTTTTAATATGGGAATTTTTTCCAAATAAGAATGACAAGACTCTACATAAATTTTGATAGTAGCATACATTTCAGAAAAATACAAATTTTTGACTATGTCTACTGTTAGGCAAAGCAACAACCTGGTGTTTGGCATAGATTTTAATTAAGACTCAATCGACTTCGATGGCAACAACAGCAGATCCCACTTCATCAGGAGCAAAGATACGTGCAAGCAACAAAGGAATCGTGCATCGTGACGTCACAGCCGTATTTATACCGAAAAGAGCACAGCGAATCAGAGAATAGTGCCATCCGTTCGCCAATAGATACGTGCAACAAAAGGAATCGTGGATCTTTCATACTATTGTTATTATTCTGGCATGCAGCAGGGAATTCCTATCCCTGCTTTTTCCAGATTCCTGAGTTGGGCCTGACGCCTAGAAAGCCCGTAAATACTATTCTTCCAGACAAGGTGCGAAAAACTTTGAAGCCCATTGCTTCCTACGAGAAAATGCCAAGACTGAATGGAGCTGCGGTCAGGCACTGTTTAGCTGGCCACGTGGCCTAATTCAGCGAATCTAATGTGATGAGGGGCGCGGCTTGTCAATTACTGCACTAACAAAAAGATATAGGCACATAATTCAAAATAATTACATGAAATATTCAGAAATTCTTATGTACACTATTTACATGGTGAAGAAATGGTCTTTTAAGAACAGCAATAATCGTGGATCGTGATTGGCATCTTCCTGGAAAACATGAGGTTGTCGGAATAAATAACTTGATTATCCATTAGAAGAATGAAATCATAGAAGGATAGTGAATCAAGTGGTCCTTTTTTATCAGTAAATGACTATATAAATAAGTTGTTTAGAAATATCCTATCTCACTATATTTCTCATTTCATTGCAAATCTTGGAGGATTGTACTTCGAAGCAGTTATTCTTAACTCTTATAATACTCACGATGACCGAAATATTTGATGATCAGTTAATACTGTCCTATTTTAAAGAATTTTCATGACAAAGAAAAAGCTGATTCTATATTTGCGGAACTGTGCACCTATCCTTTCCAACCCGTGAAACTGAATATTTACGGCCGTCAACATATTCCAGCTCGACTTTGTTGCGCCTTCGGGGATGAAGATGGACTCACCTACAGTTTTTCGGGGACATCAATTGCCGCCCAGCCCTGGACTCCTATGCTGCAGCAAATTAAAAGTGAAGTGGAAGCACTCACCCACGAAAAATATAATTACGTTCTACTCAATAAATACCCTACCGGAGATGCCAAGATATCCGCGCACAGAGACGATGAAAGCTCTCTGGACCCTTCCTACTGCATTCCCACACTGAGTTACGGTGCGACGCGAGTGATGCATTTTACAAGAGAGAATTATATGACTCACATTCTGAGTCTTGAACATGGATCGCTTCTAGTGATGAAACCCCCCACTAATGTAATCTGGAAACACGGTATTCCATCCCAGCCCGAAGTGAAGACTATTCGAATAAGTTTGACGTTTAGAAAACTTATATCTCCACAAGTGAAGCGTTCTTCTGATGAAATGGACTTCGGTTATTATGACGATATAACCCCCAAACCGTATATGAATAAAAGGACTTTTCTGCATAAGAAATCACGTTTAGAAGATAATGAGATACTCGAGATACCTCAGGACGATTGGTTGAGTCGGCATTACCAGTCATCACGAAATTATGATGAAGTGATCAATTATTGGTCATTAGAACGGATGTGTCGTCTTTCCATCGTTGTGAGCAGGAATAATAACGTTCGAATTCATATACAGAACTCTGCAGAAAAGAATAATTTCAACTGTGGATCTTCCCTTGAGGGTGTGAGTATGACTCCTGCGACGTGGTATGATTTTATGAAAAAATTATCAAACTTTAATTTCAAGTATTCGGAAGCATCCTTCATAGCCAATAATCAGTTGGCGGTGTTTTGTACAAACGCGCAATGTGTTCTTCAACGAATTTTTAAAAGCTCCTGCGGTGGTTTCCGTCTCGTAGCAGATTGTTTTGAATTAGAGTCATATCAGACCGATAAACTTTTAGATTTATACAGTGAAGTAACACAGACTATCCAAACTGCTCTATTTCAAAATGTGTTACCGGATGAGATACGAAAACGGCGATCAAAATGCCAGCAGCTGGAACATTTAACTAGTGAGCAATGCATGCAGAAAGTTAATAATATTATTTACGAGGAGTACTTAACCAGTCTCAACGAGGTATTTATCTGTGAGGGATGTGCAGTCGATCATCCAAGTCAGCGCCGCCACCCCTGTATAATGGAGACGACTCGGGAAAAAGCTATGAATTATACTGACAAAGCTATGTTGTCAATGAACTTTAAAAGACTTGCTCAAAAACTGTATGTAGACACATGCTGTTGTATTTATGACAGCGATGACTTTTTAAAGAATATTTCGTTGTCAACTTTACGTGATAGAATAGAAAATTTGTGAGAAAAAATTATTTTAGTAAGTATGTATTTTAATAAAAAATGTTTTATTTATATTGAAATGTATCGTTATTTAGCTGTCAACTGTTTCATATTATGTTTTAATGAATATCTCTTTACCTTTCTCTTACTGCTTAAGTCTTAATAAGGTATCATAAGAATACTCTTTTTATCCGTATACTGCTTATTGGAAATAATTTGTTAGTCAGGTTTTATACTAAAATACAAGATTTCACATTTCGTGGAAATATGCATAAAGTTTTACTTTTCGTATTGTTCTTAGTGGGCATGTGGGTCTTGGGTATTTAATTGTATTTTCCACTAATAATGCTTGTGACTAATCTAATAATATGTATCATAAATCCGCTTATCTTTTAAAATTTCTAATTTAAATTTAATTAAAGTTAGTTGAATCAATATTGACTGTATCTAAAATGTTGATTGTACTTCACAATGATTCGTGGTTCTTATGTGTATAGTGACAAGGCTAGATAAAGTGAACATCAGGTTTTTCCGACTGATAGCAAATCTGAAGCCGATAAGAATATCCTAAGACTCATTTTTAGGTAAATAAGTTGTTCTTTGTTGGAATTCTGGGAAAAAAAAGCTTAAATTTGGTAAAGTTTCTATCTTCATTTTGGATAAAATAGTAAATAATCTACAGTGGAGCATGCTTATTTTGTATTAAGTTCTTAAAATTAGGAAAATAGTTCTAAGATAGTTATTCTGTACTGAGGAAATAATGCAGGAAAAGTTGGATGATTTAGATAGCCTTTGGAGTTTTTCTCTTGGAAAACAGCAATATTTAGCAACAATAATTAAATTACATTTCTCAAAAATGCATAGAAAGTTCCTATAATGCGAACATATACGTACAAATATAAGAAAATATTATAATTATTTGGGTGTAATTTTGCATTGAAAGGGGATTATTCCTCATTAAATGTGTCTTAGTAAAGAATAGTTAACTTACATGATGAGAATTTTATGAAGAAATTTCTGTATTCGGGGCAGATGGAGGTAAAAATATTCAGAAATATAGCGGAGACTTGGGTAAAGTGTCTCTTACTGTTTCTTTCTTTGGTTCCTTGCGTAACTATATGTATATTGGTAAGGATATATGATGTGTAAAAGTATGGCAGGTGTTTCATAAGATTTCTTTCATAAGAAAATAACTTGGTAAATAAATTAATGAAAACTGACATTTCGCTAATTTTACTTGAAAGTTGTCTATGAAGGCAGAAATACTCGTACTTGGTGCAGAAAAAAGGTGATAAATTTAGCATAGTCGGGGCATTTAAAGTGATGTAGGATGCAATGAATTAGCAAAAACATACCGAATTAAAAGGTATGAAACGTCTAAAACAATATGAAAGATTTCTGTATGTATATATGAAGCAGTGAAAAAGGTTCTGAAATTATAGATGAAAATTGGGAATTCATTCTAAAAATTCGCAATCTATCAAGTTAGCTTAATAGCAATCTAGGTTCAAAACTGAACATTGGTAATACTGAAGAGCTTAAATGCATGTATTCAGATATAAATGATGTAAAAACTTTAAGGAAATACATGAATACTCAGGAAAGGTTAAAGTCTGAAAATGCGAATGAAGAAAAATATTAGAATCAGTCATGGTAAGACTGCTATAAAACAAGAAATTGTACAGTTGGCAAATTAAAACAGTACTATAAAATATAGAGTAAGTAAAGGCTATTCAATGAATTGGGTACAAATAGCAGTTAAAGGTTGTAAAATAAAATGTTTAATTGAAAACTATCTCTATATTTAAGACATTTAAACGTGTATATTTAGCTGAAATAGTAAAATCAAAAGCGTGATTACAACCGAAAATTATAAAAATGGGTTAAAATTTAGAGTATGTTGGGAACTAGAAAGAAACAAAGTGTCAGAAAAGTATAAAAATTACATCTAAAATAATTAAAGTTCATGTATATGGTAAGAAAATATAATAAACAAGTTCAAAATTAGAGTACTTTAAAAATTACGAAGGTTTGAAATGTACGAGTTACATAAGATGTAAGTAAAAAATAGCATCTAAAATTAAATAAAGTCCATATATATGATAAAAAACAGAGGAATTAAGCTAACCTTAAGAGCCTGTTTGAAATTACTAAGGTTAAAACGTATGAAAGTAGTTAAAAATTATATGAAAGTCATGTACAAAGTAGTTAAAAATTAAATGAAAGTCGTGTACATAGTGTGAAAATATAGCAAATTAGTTAAAATTCAGAGTATGCTGGGAACTAAAAACGTTGAAAAATAGAAAAAAAGTTAAAATTTACATGTAAAATTATATAGTTAAGTACATGATAGTTAATAAAAGTTAGGTACATGATAGGAAAATATACGAATTATGTTAAAGTTGGGACTATACTGGAAATTATGAAAGTTAAAATGTATGAAAGTAGTTACAAATGGGATGTATATTATGCGAAAATATAGCAAATTAGTTAAACTTTAGAGTATGTTGGGAAGTAAAAACATTAAAAATAGGAAAGAAGGTTAAAAGATTACATCTAAAATTAAATAAAAGTCAGTGTGTATAGTGTGATAATATAATAAATAAGCTTAAGATTTACGAAATAAATTAAAAATTTTACATCTAAATTAAGTGAAGGTCATGTAAACGATCAGAAAATATCAGAAATAAGTTAAAATATATAATATGTTGAAGATCGCAAATGTTAGAAAGTATGAAAAAAAGATTGAAATTATATATAAAATTAAATGATATAATAAATAGAAACATATATTTCAATAATTACGCTCGTAAAATATAGCAAATAAGTTATAAATTGGAGTACATTAAACATTACGAAGGTTAGAAAGAAGGGAAAAAGTTAAAATTGGATCTAAAATTAAAATCATATGATAAATTAAAATGTATATCTGAATAATTACACTCCTAAAATTTAATACGTGAAATAAAATTACGAGTATATGGTTAAAAGATATGAAGAACGTCCTGTGTAAAATGAGTAATGTAATTAGGATAAAGGAAAATTAATATGCTCTGATGAAATAAAAAATTGTAAGGCATACGTTAAAACTAAGAGTGCATAGGACATTATAATTCTTGAAATATAACGCAAAAATTAAAAATTTACATCTATCTGTCAGTCATTAAATTCCAGGCGTTTAGAGAACATAGGAAATAACCATTACATGCCTAGTAAAGACGAAGAAAAATACAAAGGAAAAAAAATCCTAAAATTAGAAATTACTGCTGAAAATCAACAAAAGATAATCTCTTATCGAAGTGTGACGACACCTTATCAACTAAATCAAACTGCGCCTCCTGACTTGCACCGCCTCATCTGCTTCCGGGCTTGCACCGCGCACCGCCTCATGGCGCTGAACCGGCCGTTTCTATAAATTCCCCAAGAATTAAAGTCAGAAATGGAATCTTTAAGAATCGCATGAGGGACTCTAAGTATATGGTGAGCCGAAAGTCCACTCCATCTGGTTTGGTGCATATAAATGTCAGGAAGTACACGACTGAAGGAATTACTCAAAGTAATCAATTCCAATTAAGTAATCCTTAAATTTGTCAAAAATATTTATTTTAGGAGACAAAGTGGATTTGTTTCAAAGAAACTTAAGTAACGGAAATTAACTGTTTAATTTTCGTATGTGTGAAATGTAAGGTGTGTTTAAATGAAAGTGATTCGAAGCGCCACATGCGGAAAGTTTGCTCTGAAGTTTCGTGAAACAAACGCGATAGTGAAGCTGTATGTACTATGCATGCGTGTGCGGAAGGAGATGTGTGCTAACTTCAGTCGTAAGGACGTGGTATTAATTAAAAATGGCTGGTGTGGATGTAACTTCGTCGAAAACGGATCAGCGAGCTGTAATTAGGTTTCTAACACTGGAAGGGTGTAAACTGGTGGACGTTTATCAAAGAATGGTGGCTGTGTACGGAAACACGTGTGTCGAAGCCCACGGTGACGAGGATGATTAGCGAAGGTCACCAGGAGACAGACAATGGATTTGCCACGGCCTGATCAGGCGCACAAATTTGTCACAGATAAGCTGATTACGGACACTGACACGGCAATCAACGCAAATCGACATCGAAACATTCTTGACGCTGCAAATGAGTTGAACGTTTCTAGCGCTACTGTTCACAATATTGTCAGCAACATTCTGAAGTATCGAAAAGTTTGCTGCCAATGCCTACCCCGCATACTGTCTGACCACCACAAGAAGCAGGAAATCGGCCTCATTTTACAACACTGAATGCGCTAACGGCTGACGGCGATGCCTTTCTGCAGTACAAAGTGGCAGGAGATGAAACCAGGTGTCACCACTTCCAACCAGAAGTAAAGTCCATCAGCATGCAATGGAAGTTCCCGACTCTCCTACATCCAAAATATTCAAAACTCAGCAGTCAGTCGGAAAGGTGACGTTGGTGGTATTTTTCAACCAGGATTCAGAATCCCCTATTACTAGAGTTTAAGGAGCTACATGTCTCCATCAATGCCCAACGGTACACCGAAATGCTCGATAAGCTGCATAAGACTACCAAAAACAAACGTCCAGTATGCTGTCGTCAGGAGTCATCCTTCTGCACGACAATGCAAGGCCGCATGTCGCCTGGGTGTGTGTTGAGGCACTGGCCAGTAAAAAGTGGGAAGTCTTGGAACATCTAGCTTAAACTCCAGATATGTCGCCTTGCGACTATCACATCTTTGGACTGCTGAAGAAAAGCCTAAAGGGCCAACGTTTTCAGGTCAACGAGGACCTAAAGACTGCAATTATGAACTGGTTCCATGATCACCCGGAAATCGTTCTTCGCGGACGGAATTCGTAACCTTCCCAAACAATGGGACACCTGCCCTAACGTAATGGGCGATTTTTTTTAACAAACAGTGTATGCATTTTAATAATTAAATATTGCTGTTCCTATAAGTGTATCTCATTTCTGTCGCTACAAATCTCATGGATACACACCTTGAATCACTTTAATTTGAATGCCCCTCATAGAATTCTTGAAGCTGCGTTTCAAGATATTTCAGTGCTCCTTCGACTGAAACATTAGTAAACAATGAAAAGAACTTTTTACAGCATGAATATTTATTGTTAGAAAGTAAACGAGAAAATCTAGAAATTAAATATTTAGCCAAAGGATATGATGCTCTTCTTAAGTTAGAAACTATTTATCGAAGAGATATTTCAATTTTGGGCAGAGCATGAAAGACAGCACAGTTAGGCAATAGGTGGAATGAAGTGATTTTTTTAAAACTGAGTTGAGATTATATCAGATTTGCTAAACTTGAATCTCTGGTTGTTATTAGTCTCGTGTCCACAGATTACCAATAAAAAGATACGATTTAAAGCATCGTTCCGGGATCAGACCTCCCCAAAGGTCCAGATGATTGCGGCCACTAGTTTAAGGTGCCTCAGGTCCATACAGGATTTCCTGCAGTGAATCAAATAGTGCTACCATTCCGAGTTTTAATATATTTGAGGAGAAAGCCGAGAACTCTTGAGATAGATCTTGGTATGAGCTGAACAGTTTTTGCAGTTAATGTATGATCTTGTTCTTAATCTAGCTATTGTGGATGTTATGTTTCTTGGACAATCGAAGTCTACGACAAGTGGCTTCTAAAAAGTATGAGACAGACATTTCCATGTGGTTACTGCATTTGCATCAGTAAATGTGATGGAGATACTGGATTGTTCAAGGTATCTGGCTTCTTTAGCCAAAGAATCAGCACACTCATTTCCCTCAATATTTACATATGCAGAAATCCATTGTAGCACACGGGATTATTCCCTGCTATGCAACCACTCTATTTTAATAGCTGAAATGATGTTAAGTTTTTTTGATAGCTCCAAAGCCGATTTGGAATCTGGAAAAACAACTAAACCCTTCACCGAGTCCATGGCATGCGAATCAGCTAGTTATTTCACTGTTAAAATCATACTTGTATTAAAGTTTTTGCATATGTATATTACCATCCGGAAAGAGAAAGACATCTCGGCTTTCTAACGAACTCAATTATTTGAAATAAGTTGCCACTGATAGAGGATTTTTACCCATAGTCACCAATAAAGGATTTTTAAAAATTTTCATCTTTCCATTAAAGACATTCCACTGTTAGAACTAACAGTAATAACCTTGTCGTTCCATTTCATCCTTCTGTCCGCCGCAAAATTGCTCAGATGCTTCAGAAGTTCAATTTTGAAGTCATTTTTTCACCTATCAATAAATAAACTCCATGCTTCGATACTTAAAGATTCCATTTCTGACTTGGAGAATTTACAGCACATCTTTTCAATGTGGTTGAAATAAATCATCTAAATTAAAAAAGCGTTAAAGTTTTGCATCAAGGAATATGAATCTTATGGCCGAAAAGAAGAAATCAATAAATCTTCGATAGCTGATCTTTGTTGGAAATTTAATCACAATTTCGACTTTGGTCTGCAAAAATTATGCAAAAAGCTTCTTCAATCCGTGCATTGAATTTCTTTGAAGCTTTTCATATTCACAAAGATTTACCCCCGTCTTTTAATGGCTTGTTAAATAATAATCCAATCTAGTCCTTTCTAACGATTTTAAAACTGCATTAGCTTAATTTTTTCAAGTTTCTTTTATTATTTCTGCTAACATATTGCACTACCTTCTTGTTCGCTTTACTCCTTTTAGTATAAATAGGGCTGTCGCTTCTCATTTCACTGCAGACCTTTTAGTTCTTGATGAAGAGGGATCTGTCTTTCTTCGCCCTCGACATCGATAAGAGTCTCATTTAAAATCTATGCCAAACACAATATTGTTGCTTTACCTAATTCTGTCTTACTTTGGCACAGCTCTTTCCTGTCTATTGTTTTGGACACACTAGGATTTCAACATTATCATGCCAACTCGAAAAATTGTTGAAAATAGAAGTTCGGGGACTAGACTCAAGAGACTTTGCAGACAACCAGTTTAGGTTCTTGTCTGATTACGATGACACAGCACATCTTCAGTAAATTCAAACCTTATATTTTTGTTTTTAATATAGGCAGGTTTGTTTTAAATCATTAAAACTTTTACTATACAATTGGTCTTCCTTAAGATTTCTTAAATTTTGGATGCTACTGAAATTTTATTATTTAACAGAGGTAATCAGCAATGGTGTTCATGAATTATGTCACACGAATACTGACTGCGCAGACAGACATAAGCCACGATCTAGATGTTGGATCTTTTAACTTAAGTACATGGGATACCAATGCTATCAAGTAATGTCAAAAATAATTTAGTGGAAAAACTACCCCTAAAAGTTCTTTTTCAACAGTACTCTACTTTGTTTCGGGATCTTTAACCTGCCATTTCAAAACCGAAGGGATGACTTTAAAAAAGCACATTTGTTGGGTTTTAATTTTAAATTATGTCTTCTTAGTCAATTGAACCCCAATTTTAATTTCCCAATGTGTATTGTTTTTGAAGCAATAATAGTAACATCAACATAAACGGATTTGTTAAAAGGCTTCAAGGCTAATTCTAACAACCTGTGAAAGGAGTTTCTACCATTACTTAAACCAAATGGCACTCTCGAATATTCCATAAAAGTGCAAGATCATGTTTTGTAAGCATTCCTCAAATCCAGAAAATTTGATAAAAAACCTCAAATCAATTCCAGTGTTCAAGGTAAGCACTAGATAAGGTATCTAAACATGTCCACAATTCTGGGTAATATGTGTGCATATAGTCATGTCTTTGCATTTAATTTTCTTTTATCCGAGACCAGAACCATGACTCTTAACCATTAATAATGGTGATGAATACAGATTAGCTGAAGATACAATAATATTTGCCGCTAGCAGTTCATTTATTTATTTTATCTGGTACACTGTATGGTCAAGAATGAACAAGAATTTGGTCTGATAAATGTAAGCAGTACAATAGAGTGTCACAAACATCTATCTAACTGACACTTTTCACAAAACTGTCTCAGCACTTCTGCAACACTTTCAGAATTCTTAATTTTACTTCTTTTAAATGAGATACATTAAAATCCCTTCGCTGAGCTTTAAAATCATTATCTAAAGAGTCATCCTAAAATAAAATAGTGTTTACATTATTTGCATTGCCATTTAAAATGAATTTCCCCGACTGTAGTAATTTTAGTTTCTTTACTTAAATATTCTTTATCTGATGGATTAATTATTTTAACTCTGTGACTGGCCCAACTCTATAGATCTGCTTATGAAAACTGTAGTTTAACAGCATTTAGTCGCTAAATTTGCATAATTATTTCAGTCTATTTACATAAACTTCCATTCATAAAGATAATATTCAGATCATTGAAGTAAATAAAATAAGGGAACACAGTCTTATAACAAATGACAAAAATTCTAAGGCAGTCATGAACTCAGTGGGTCAATTAAAAAAACCACTCTTTCTAAATTTACTTATGGATTTCTTTATCTATATAGGATATAACTCATTCACTCAATAGGCTCAACTAATATATTTTCAGTTACAATTTTATTAACTTTAATGACGATCTCACACTCTGGAGGCAACTTTGTATTCAGATATAAACTTTGCCTCTTTACAGTTGTCATTACAATTATTAGCTAATCTTTTTGTAAAGTTCTTTGTAATCAAAATTATTATTAATATCAGACTTCATTTCATCCATGCAATTTAGTAACTCATTATCAGCCCTTTCAACAAAATCATTTCATGGGTTTGTGACTTTTTATTATTTGTTAGCTTATCATTGGAGCCCGACATATTATTGTTTACTTCCATTGTATCTTCTGATATACAGGGATTTAAATAGTTTCCACCATTACAGGAATCTGCCATATTATAGCTTACTTTCATAAACTCTTTTGACATACCAGCAACTTACTTTCTACCATTACTAAAATTTTGATTTCATTAATAATCACACATTTGTTCTATCAATAATTACATTATTATTACTAATAAATCCATGTCAAATCCCTTCACACAAGCGAGGAAACAAATATAAACTTACCTACACATTGTTTAAAGTCAAATTACTTCATTTTTATTATTTACACTTCCTACTTTAAACTGCAGCATCAAGTAATACATTTTACTATCATATCAAATTTTTTTTTCAGTATTTATCAAATCCCAATTACATCCTTTTTTTAATAATAATGATAAAGCAACAGTAATTAATAAAACTGGGTTTCAAGAAGAACAGTGCTCACTTCTCCTACTCTTTTCATTCAAATTCTGATTATTAGATAAATTTTGATTTCATCTAACATTCCGCCAACTCTGATTTTAATTGGGTCTTCTATACCAGCAGGCTGGTGGCATTATTTACCTATAATTGAACAAAAAATTTTTAGCAGTATTTATTAGAATTACATAACAAATAAGTTAGTCAATTGCATAACCTAGGTTTAGTTAAAAGTTATAATCAACTATTTAATTAACCTATACGTTACACTTATCATCATATTTGGCTATAATACCCGTTTGAGCTATACAAATTTGGTAATTTCTACAGCTTCCACAAGAACTGCTTGGGATTTTGTTTCTTCAAAAAAATTGTGTAATTTAGTAAATTTATTCATTTTCAGAGAGTAAACAACTCAAAAGTTTTGTTAATAGTAATAGTTATCCCTAGTCTGTGATGCGATTTGGGATTCTTCTTAACTAACAGGTATTATGGCCAAACATAGCGATTTTAAACAAACTGTATACCTAGCTATGGCTAATTAATTAGTTTCTTATAACCTGTAACTAAATCTAGTTCATTCAATTGACTAACTTATTTGTTATGTTATTCTAATGAAAACTTAAAATTTTTCAAAGATATATTGTGTCTCAACAATTTTGTTTGATGAACATTAATGTTTCTTCAAAAATTCTCAACCTAACCACCTCAAGTTTTTCTACTTCTTCCCAGTTGCTAACTACGCAATTCATTCAATAGTTAGCAATAAAAAAATGTATCTGTGATACCTGATTCTATTATGATATAGTGGCACAAGCATTATAATTGTATTCAAAGTAAATTTATTTGAAAATTCATAGCAGAACTCTGAATTACCTTTATTTCTATTCTAACTGGACAAAGAGTTGTTTCCTTCTAGTTACGGGCATGACCTCAGCTATCTGTTGATGATGACAAATTAATTGCAAATAACCTTCTTAAAAATATTGAAAAAATAATTTTATGCGAGAAAGAAGAAAACCCTCCAGATTTTGGATTTGTAAATGCTTTTAAATAAATGAATATCTGGCGGTACATCATTGACATCAGATATTCAGATTCTTATTGAGAAAACTATAAGCCACTTTCTAATACCCCAGTTGCAGAAGATGAATCTTTTTTTTTAAATTCAGACTTTGGTCATGCAATCTTTTTCCAACACCTTAATACAGGACTTAATAAATACGAACTCAGGTTTTAATTAGGCAAAACATAAAACAAATACATTTTTCCACTCAAGAAAATTCAGCAAAATCGACGAAGGAATGTAGTTTTAAGTGCTAACACTATTCTTTACAGATTCACTCAAACTGAAATGTAATCCCCCCTATATGGCATCCACAAAATTAATAAATACTTAGAGTTATAAGAATTAAAAAACTGTCACAATCATTGAATTGTACTGAAGTAACAAATATTTATTTGCAGTTTGGCTTGAATATTATACAATTAATGATACTGCAACTTTTATTTAAAGAAAATATTTAGTGCAATCTTCTTTTCATAATCATTACATGAAATGATAATGAAGATTAATGACAGCTTAGCAGCAAAGTAACACTTTGATGTCTCTGCAATGGAAATAAAAGTCGGAATGACTAGGCCACTAGTGACATTGTTAACGGATGGCTATAAGTCCAGATTCAAGTAGTTTTTGTATTTTTGCAGCTATATCAGGATTCTTCAGATGTCTGGAAAAGAAAATATTTTAAAATTTCTTAAATAACAGAAAAGAAAAAGAAACATTGGTAATATTTTGTACATAAAAAAATAATAATTACAAGCATGCTCATTTGAACCCGATTTTCGTTAGTTCCAAAGAATTGGAAAAAGCACAGTTTTAGAGCGAAAACATGAAAAATTAACAAATAACTTCACTGTAATTTAATATCACATTATTTTTTAGTTATTGTTAATGAAAAACTATGTTTACATATTGCAGTTCGCAAAGGTTATTAATAGTAGCATCGCTCATTTGGCAATCTGCTAATTTAAACAATATCACATTCAACTTTAAAATTCATATTTTTAATATATGTAAGGCATGCAGGCAGATGGATATAGATAGTTGGTATTTTATCGCTGTTGTCTAGAGAGAGGTACCTTTTATTTAAGGCATTATCACCTGGTGACTGCAGACAATTTGTTGATAATTTTTATCATGTGGGGGAGATTCAACATGAGTCATTCAGGATTCAGTAATATTGCCATTATGTATTAATTCCACTGAGAATTTTTTTTGAAGCCATTATATCTATATACTTGGGGAAGAAGCATCATCACCTTATAAGGTATTTCTCCTGCCTTCTTCGCATGCCTCGTGGTTCGATTCCCGGCGAAGGCGTTGCTTATTTTTCATCTCTCCTGCTTCCAAAAATACCTAATGTCTCTACACTGGCGCCCAAACTAATAAAGGTGGTGGATGATGATTCTCCGCCACCAGGATTTGGCAATTGGGACCCCAAAACCCCAGTCACCCTTTAAAAGGGGGAGTATATAAGGTATTTCTCCCGCCTTCTTCGAATGCCTTCGTGGTGTAGTGGTCTGCATGCTCGACGTGTAACCGAGAGGTCAGTGGTTCGATTCCCAGCGAAGGCACTGCTTATTTTTCACCTCTCCTGCTTTGTAATAACCTAATGTCTCTACAACCTGAATCAATTTAACAGGTTTTTTTTTGGGGGGGGGGGAATTTTTAACCCACTGGTTCCTGCACTACTTAACTAAATAAATTACTCAAAAACATCATGTCACATTTAAAAAAAATTATATGGATTTAATAAACTTGCTCAATAAAACAGGTAACTGGTTATAAAAGATCTAATCTTACTTCTGATACACTAAAAATTTTAAAAAAATTATTGAAATAGTTTAGCAAAAAGTATGATTAATTTAAAAATTTTCATTAAATATATATGCAGGTAGATGCAAAAATTCCCTGAAAGAAATGGGAAAAAGTTTATTTTTTGGTGTGATCTTTTTGTATGTTGACACATTTTCACATCACCATACTTGCAAACCTATGACACTAAAAAATCTGAAGAATTATTTTTTAGAAATCAGGAGATTTATTTTCAATGACAAAAAGATTTTTAAACGATAAAAATATATTTTTTAATGATGAATTAACTTCAAATTGTTATCAATTAATATCTGAAAGTACAGTTACTAATTCTTAAAAATGCAAACAGTACATTTCTGCATTAATAACTTTTTTGTCCTTTGTTTCCATAGAAAAGAGTAACTTCTCGTTTTTTTAAACAGAACTCATGTTTCCTTGTGTTTTTGCACACAAACATGTTTGAGAACATCAGCCCTTCCACTGTTTGAACTCAAAAAATCGCAATGACAAATGGCACACACTGTAAATGCATTAGATTTCCTTGAGGAAATATTAGAAGAGTCGTCTGTGTACAATTCTTGAAAAGTACCTGAGTATTTTACCCTTTTCGCAGACATAACAAATAACAAAATAGGAAATATCCTAATTTTTTAAACTGTTTATCAAAAGCACGTACATTCACACAGGCAAGTGACAAGATGAATGGAATAACAACCTCGATCTTGCTTTGTGCTCATTGGCTAATATGTGCCAGATGACATGGAGTGGCACTAGATGCTCATTGGAGAAATGGAATATGACATTTTAGGACACGTGTTCTCACTCACAAAGCAGAAACGTGCCACAATTTCTTACAGATGAAACTACTTTCGTTTTCTATGTAGTCTAAAGAAAAAGCAGGTGCTTTCAACATCCCAAATCCCTTTTGGGGGGATGCAAATAACGAAGCATTAAGCCAAGCTACATAAAAATCGTGAGAAATTTTAAGAATAAGGCAAAGTCGGGAGAAACATATTGTAAATTGGGTTGGTAGGAGAACAGTCAGAAATCGGGAGTCTTCTGCCTAAATCAAAAGAGTTGGCAACTCTGCATCACTTAATCTCTATGTCCCTTTAAAAAAAAAAAAATGTTAAATAACTGGGCTTTTCACGTATCATCATTAAGTTTCTTTTCACAAAGGGCAGATTTTAATTAGCAGAGCAGATAAGCCTTAACACATATCATAATGCACAAAACAAGCACACAATTTGGAGAACAGTTACTCTTTAACACCTATTGCTGGCATATACACAAGCCTTAAACATATCACATACATATCACTGTGTTACGTTTATTTGAGCCAAGCTCCTTAAACACACTCTGCTGTTATATGATTGCACTGACATTTGTTGATTTTGAACTGCTTAAAGAAGTTGAGCTACATATCTTGCAGAGTTGTTTTGTTGCAAAATAGCTGTTCTGTCCATCAGATCTCGCTAGCATATCTTTCATTTCTAATTTCCTAATGCTCAATATTTTCCCCTGATCACTAGCTATATTTTCCAGTGTCAAAACCTACAAAGGCAAACTTCATTAGAATCTACAGATTTCTTTCCACAGTAAAACAGGAAGGCGACACATATGCATACACATGATATAAACACTGTTTCATTGAGCCCTAGTCACCTTAAGAAACTGCATAAAACTTTACTAATGAAATTTTCAAATTTATTCATTCCACTACATGTCTGCAGGAGAAATTTATTACCAAAATTTTTTTATATAAGAGACCACAAATTTTTGTAACTACTTGCATATGTAATGATATTGGAAACCAGAATACAACAACTGAAAAGTAGGAACTAAAAAATTAATTTCATCATTGCAATTTAATTAATTTTTTAGGAAATGAGCTGTAAAATCCAATACAAGATTATTAGTAATTATCCAATGGTTAATAATTTCCCATTTAGTAAGTTTTCAATGACCAGAAAACTGTTAACCTGACAAAACATTACACAAGAAAAACTATTTTTGTATATATCTCTAACAACTTGCAATTTTCTAATTTTCTATGATATACATTTAATCTAATTTAGCAAAATTAATCTTTGACCACGCTATATTAGATCTCTGCCTTCTTTAAACATCTTATACTATTAAAATACCATCTTTTGATAAAGTGTAGTGCTCAGATGTTTTCTGCATCATATCAGAATGTTCCTGTAACAAATATATTCCACTGTGAAAAATGTAACACATATTCTTTGCTTAGTTATATCTGCCACTTGAGGAAATGATTAAAACAAAAATTCTTTATTCATTCAAAAAATAATAAGTAACCTGCAAGCAATAGATGGAAACTATATTTACCGGACGTCAATGAACATCACAACTTCTGAACAAACTCTAAAAATAATTTTTTGAATGCACTTTTTAATTCTCTCCCATACCATTAAATCACAGTAGTATTATCTGACCTTGATAATGCCTAGTTTTATATTTAAAACAGCAGCAGAACATTGATTTGCATTTTGAAATAGAAAGAAAGGAAATTTTAATATTGGCACCACGATTCCAAAGGAAGACCATGTTCTATATAAATCAAATGCACAAAAATATGTTAACAGCTATTTTAAATATAGTAATAAAAGATAATTAAAACTTACTCTTGAAGCGCTCTAGGATCATTCTGCATTTGTTCTAAAATTAGGCGCATAGCAGGATCACCTAATATTTTCTGAACTTCGGGATCAGCCATTGCTTGTTTACGCACTTCTTCAGGATTACTACTATTTGCAGTTATACATTTCCTATACCCATCAAGAGCTTCCTACAATATATTAAAGAAAATTTTCAATCAAAACTTTAATTGCCATTTTTAAGGTTATATTTAATTTCCTTAGATATACAAGAATACTAACTTGATTATTAGGGTCAAGCTCTAAAGCTTTTTGAAATGCAGCTGAAGCTTTAGCATGCTCTTTCAAAGCCATTAAAGCCATTCCTTTCCTAATATGACCTCGAACTGTTTTAAAAAAAGAGTATTATTTAATAAAAAAAATATAAACACTTTATAGATGCAAAAATTAAAAAAAAAAGTTTTTTACAATATTCACAGCACATAGAAAATTTTAAGTTACTGTTGAAGTTTAAAATTTTAAAAGCACAGCATTTCAGTCCTGTACATCTACACAGAAACAAAACCATGAATTTTTAATTAACAAAAGAACTTTGCTCAAAATGTGCACATGAAAGATATCTAAAAACAAAATTAAAAGAAATTATTCTTTTGAGCTCTGTCATATAATGCATTACAAAATCCCACCCCCAATTACAAATATTTGTAATATATGGAAAATCTGTTAACAGGGTGGTGAATAAAGACAACATTAGCAGGTTAATCACTGCCCACAAAAATAAGTAATTTATAAATTAAGAAAAATTACTTAATTCATAACACATTTTTTAAAAATTTTGTCTATGCTCTTCTTTTACTGAAACATAATTTGCCAATAAGAGGGCAGGTTTCATTTTGTGTTAAAACAGTAAACCAAATTCCATTACTTACCAAGTTATTTTAAATCTCATTAAAAAATGCCAGAAATCACTCACTTTGAATTATAAAAATAATGTCCCAACACACAAAGAATTTTTAATTAGTGAATTCCACTCTATACTCATTACTCTTAGTTTTACTTAAAACTGTTTGTTAATTAGTTAAAACAACCCTTTTTAGAGTTAAGTGTGTCTAGAAAATAGGGATTAGAAAATGATGTGCTTCCACTAAAAGAAATTACTTTTCCATAATTCTTGTTTATCTTTAATGCTTTTCTTAGTTGAAAAATTCAAAAAATTCATAGTTTAAAGAAATTCAAAATTATGCAAGAAATTGAACTCTACAGAGCAGATTTTTTAACTGCAAACTCACTAATAAATTTGAAATGGATATTTAATGATATAAATTTTAAATGACTTTTACTAACATTTAAAATATATCAATTAGTTAATTTTAAAGAGAATTACAAAAAGACATACATGCAGATAGTTTAACTAACAGATAACACATCTACATATTAAATACAAATACACCACTATAAAAAATAGAAACATATGTGTTTATAGCTACAGGCATTTAATATACACAGTATAACATGGATTCCATGCTTTTATTGCTTCATTCTCTCCCCTTTTAATGCCACAACAGAATGCCATCCTCCAATTTTTTTAATTGAATAGTACCTCTTAAATAATAACTAAAATAGAAAATTATTATAATTTTTTTTCCAGTCACACATATAAATATAATATTTGTTAACACTGGGCCATCTGTAAAGCATTCCGATATGCTAACTTGATTAAAACAAATTCATGTTTTCTTGCAATTATTTTGTTATCTTAAATCAAAGTGGATGTTTAAATATGGTCCTTTCTATGGATATTTTGTCTTCTGCCTTTAAGCTTTTACATTACAGGTAATTCTTTCTTTTATGATGTGAATAATAAAATGTGAATGCATTTCAGCAATAAAGTTTTCTATCATAATACCAACATTCATACCTTCTGTGTAGCGATTTTGCTACTAAAGCGCAAGCACTTCGCTACAACAACAAATATAATAATGTTACAAGAAAAAGATCAAGGAGTAAGCCATAGCAATAAAGTTTTCTATCATAATACCAACACATACCTTCTGTGTAGTGATTTTGCTACTAAAGCGCAAGCACTTCGCTACAATGACAAATATAATAATGTTACAAGAAAAAGATCACGGGGTAAGCCAAAATACCTTCTTTAGAAACACTAGGGGGGAGGGGGCTGCATCCCCAAAAAAGTAATGCTTTGTGGATATGGGATTACAAAGGAGTGGTATACTATGAATTGTTGCTACCAAATTACTACCACAAATTTGGAACAAACAAAAATTACAACAAATCTGGAAAACTACTGTTCCAGTTTTAAAAACTGAAATCAAAGCAAAGCCTTAGGAGTGATCAATCACCAAGTGTTGTATTTCATCACGACAATGTTTGGCCTCACATTTCAATGAATGTCACAATACTTGAGTATGGCTGTTATGTTACCTCACCTCTTTCCTTCGGACTTTTATCTCTTCAGGTACCTCAAAATTCTGTGAATGGCCTGGAGTCCAGTTCTTTGGAGATGTCAAAAAGCATCTTAACTTTTTTACAAATAAATTACTCTAATTTAAAAGCTTTTAAGAAAGCACATTTCCACTGTTGAAGAAATGGCAAAAAGTCATAGAACAAAGTTGCAATATTCAATGAAATTTCCTTATGTTTTTATACTTTATCAGCATTTATCATATAAAAAACAACAGAACTTTCTGAATGACCTAATATTTTGCTGGAGTTTCTTGTTCCTATTTTTTACGGAGCTGTAAGTGACATCAGCAACATGAATGTTCACATAATATGCATAATGTGGGGCACAAATCTGAGACACACTAGAAAGGTCACTGAAACTGATAGGATGCCCACATGTTTGTTGTTCCAGTGACTGTGAGTCTGACTCCAGTCTTCATTTTAATAATTTCCTGAGTTATATTCGAGACCCCTGTAATGATCGACAAGTACCACTCGGCCATTCTTCACGTCATACTGCATGGCTATATATGGAATGCTCATCAGTAACCAATTCAGGTTAATTTTATCATTGAAATTGACTAAATTTCTAAATGATAGATCAAATGTTTCTCATAGAGTTCACCTGCTGGCAACATGTCTGAAGTCAGCTAGTTTGCCGAGTAACATTGTGTCAAATACTACAGACTTACTCTGTTAAATATATAGTCTGTTAAAGTAAAGATAAATCATTTTTATAACTTCCACTTATTTTTTTATCTCTATAATGCATCATGCAACATATACATTTATTATACACTCATGTCCATAAATCAAGGATAATGCAAAATCAGGCAAAGGAAGAGTTAGAAGCAAAACAAACTTGAGTTATTTGTAAAGCTTATTTATTAAACAAAAGGTAAAGAGCAAAAAAAATGCTATATGTTTGATATTATTAAAAAAATTAGCGATTTTTTCTCCCTGGAGCAAATTACAAAAAAAAAAAAAACCTATTTACAAAAAACCAATGTTACATGGTTGGTATGACTGTTAATACATTGTATGTCTCCCAGACGATGCAATACAGTCTGTACAATGCCTAGGCATGCTGAGTATCAAATTATCTATCTGATCTTGGGGAAATATTACACCTTGACGGGCTGCAACTCGTCGGCCAAGCATGTCCCACACATGCTCTACTGGATTCAAGTCCGGTGAGAATGCTAGCCAGTCCATACGGGTGATATCCTCTGATTGAAGGCATTCACTTACGATGTTTGCACGGTGAGGACGGGCGTTGTCATTCATAAACACAAATTGTGCACCCATGGCACCCCGAAACAAACGTACATGCTGTTCCAGAATGACGTCCCAATAGATTAGCTCCCAATAGTCCCAATAGGCTTGTCATGGTTCCAATTTGAACATGCAGGTCAGTTCTGGAACCCAGAATAATTCCACCCGAAACGAGCACTCATGCACCACCGTAACGGTGTCGTTCAATGATGTTTTCTTGGTGGTAACGGGCACCTGGAGCTCTCCATATGAAAGTCCGGTGAGAATCAGACTGCAAGCTAAACCTGGACTCGTCGGAAAACATCGCACAAGTCAACTGTTGCAACCGCTGTTTACGATGCATGCTCTCTACCCCAGGCTAACCGCAAGCGACAGTGAGTTGCAGTAAGTGGAAGATGTGTGTAGTGAAACTGACTCCCTTTTTAGCACTTTTGGATTTATGATTTCAACCAAGCCTTATCTGTTCTTTGCCGTGAGCATTAGTCTACTTATCTGATCTCAAGTTTATTCTCTTCAGAAACTATTACTCAAATTAAACATTTTGGTGGTAGCCTTAAACACGTTAGTGATCAGGAAGTGATCCCTAGAGGAGAATAATAATGTAATAATCAACTCTCATGTTATATTCTCAGAAACGCTGGTCACTTTCAGAGACAATCACCATAACATTGTACTTTTCTAATTAATATTAAACAAATGTCTTGCAAGAGTCTACCAGCAGCTGTCACTGAATACTGGTAGTTAAAACTGGGTTTGATACTAGGCAAATAGGTGGACTGCATAGATATTTTCAAGGATTTCCCCATGTGTAACATGGATATCAGCCTGCTTCTTCTAGACAGTCCTCTGTATGCATCTTTCTCTTTATGCAGATAGCTCTAGAATGCTCTGTCATTACCAAATAAACCAAACATGCAATTGTATACATGTTGGCAATGTGAAATAAGGCTAAAATAAAATAAAAGATGGTATAATAAGAAAGGCAAGGCCTCAGGCCTTATTTTGCATTTCATCGACTTAAAACTTTTCAGATAAGACATAATTAATTTTGACTTTTTCAGGAAACAGAATATTAATTAGTTGTGCATTTTTAAAACATGATTAAACACTATTTACATATTCCTAATTATGTGCAATTAAATTATGAGCTGTTGGGAATAAAAACAATTTTTTAATACTGCGAGTTCTGTTAGCATCTTTTTCTTTTTGCATTTCCCATGAAAATTCTCTCGATTCTGATGGTTTGAAATAGCAACTTTTGTTCAACAATAAACAAAATTAACTTTTTTTTTACGACAATGTCCAGTTAATTGGGAGTTAACTACATAACCTGGGTAATAACTACAAGTGCAACCCTAATTCACATGTAAATAGTACAAAAATATTTGCATTTAAAAAAGTATTTTTATTATCTGATTTTTAATATAAAAATTATACATTAATTTTCATACAGCAGGTGACTGCTGAGCCAGATTTTGCTTCCTTTTACATTTATCACTTATATTATCATTACCTTTCAAAACGAAATGAAATAAATTTGGAAATCTATTTTAAAAATACCACGCCAGGAAAGATGCATTTATTAGAAGCAGAAAGACTTTAGCATGTAAAAAACATTTTATTGTCAAGTGGAACTTTATGAAATATTTTGCAGAAGTAGCTTCTAAAACTTGCCTTTCTCAGAAAGCTTTTGTACTGCACTGTTCGTTCTAACACCTGTTCATCTTCTTTACAGCATTTATTACTGTAATATGAAACTCTCCCAGTTTCTTTTTATAGATAGTCTACAGGAATATTAATTAATCTCAGACATCAGAAATCACACCTTGGGGGTGAAAGTAATGAAATATTAAATATTAACACAAGCTACATAAAAAATTCAGAATCCTTCGAATATATGTTATGAATCAGGATGGCAGAAATATGATAAAAAATAGGATTGCCCTGCTTAAATCATGACACTTAATACTTCTGCTTAAAGAAACTAAAACTGCCTAATGTAAAAAACATTAAATTACAAACTAAATATACAGAACACAAAATATAGATACAAAGTGAAACAAACATACCAAAATTTGGATCCAATTTTATACACGTTTCACAGTCTTTTAATGCCAAAGGAAATTCTGCTAATTTTTGATAACAAGCAGCCCTATTACTATACAAAATGGCATCATCAGGATTTCGTCTGATTGCTTCAGTGTAATGCTTCATTGCACCTGGATAATCACCTAAAAATAAAACAAATAAATACAAATTTTTCTTATTGTTGTTCAGAGTAAAAATCCATATATTCGGGACAGCACACTTTATTTAACGAAAAAGGATAACAAGAGCACACAGCAAATCATGTTGACCATCACACAGAACATACCATGTCATGTTCGTACGCTCGAATGATGGGTGTGTCGGGGAAGAGACAACTGCGGGCATGCGCATAAGAAAAAACGTTTGTTCACCTCTACCCAACACACCCCTCATGCGAGCAACATTTTTTCAATACGAAATAACAATATATAATACATTACATTAAGAAATAAAAGAAATTACTTTCAATGCATACATTTTCTTCACTGACACTTTTAATAAGAAAATCTGCAATCATATTATCAATTTGTGAATATTCCTATTTAACGACACTGTCCTTTATTAAATCTTTCATAAAATGAAAACGTAAGTTCATATGTCTGGATTTCATAGATGATCTGGCACAGTTGATCCACTGGATAGGAGCTTGACTGTCTGTATTCAAAGTCACTGCACCATTCAAAAATTGTTTACATTTTAATTCTGATAATAAATTTACAGTCCGAATAATATACTCACAAATTTCAGAAATAGAAAATAATTCTGCTTCACAAGTAGAGAGACTAACACTTCTTTGCTTACAACATTTCCAAGAAATCAATGAATCACTTAGTAAAATAGTTACCATCAGAAAATGACACCATTTTCTGCATTTCCCCAACTAGCATCAGCATATGCATTTAAAACTCCCAAATCATTGCTATAGAAAAGTTTTTTATTTTTTGTATCTTTAAATACCTTAACACCCTTTTAGCCAAAAGATTCTGGTGCACGATTAAATTGTGACAAACTAAGTTGTTACAAATGACATATCAGGACGCATTCTATTCGCTAAATCTAAAAGTTCCCCAATTAATTCCTGATACAAAATTGTATCAATCTTTTCATTTGTACATGAAAGATTTTTATCTGCCCCTTTAACGATTGGCGTTTTTACTGCTTTACAATTTTCTAGATTGTGTTTAGTCAATAAGGATTCAATATATTCTGTTTGAGACAAACATATACCATTTTCAAGTTTTTCTATTTGCATTCCCAAAAATTTTAATATTTTCATGTAACTCAAATACATTTTTAATTTTAGAAACAGTATTTTCAAGCATTTCTTCATTATACAGAATACAGCTAAATCATCAACATACAAACATAGTATAAAAATGTTTTTGGTATCATTGTAAATGAATATATAATTATCAGATGCTAATTGTACCATTCCAATTTTTTCTAATTCAGTTTTTATTTTCATATACCAGTTTCTACCTGATTGAGGCAACCCATAAATACTTTTCTTTAATTTACATACTTTTCTTTGTCCAATCAGTTTTTCATAACCAGGTGGAGGAGTCAGACATATACATCCTCGTTTAAGTCACTGTACTAATATGTTGTTTTTACATCATAAAATTTAACAGTCAAATTTAATTTAGCTGGAAGTGCAAGCAATAATCTAAAACATTCAATGTTAACAACTGGTGAATATGATTCAGTGTAATCCTTATTTTTTATTTGATTAAACCCAGCCGCTATTAATCGCGCTTTATATTTTACTTCCCCAGAGTCTCTTTCCTTCAAAGTATACACCCATTTACTTTTTACTAATTTTGTTTTTTCGGGTCTTTCTACTATTTCTCACACTTCGTATTTATGTAATAAATCTAATTCATTTTCCATTGCCGATTTCCAGTCATGCCAATTAGCACTTTGTTTTGCGTCTGAAAAATTGTTCGGAACATTACTGATTATATTTGATGACAGTTATTTAGATTTGAGCCTCTCGTCAATGAGTGCTTGTGTTGTGTCTCAGCATTCCTTGGAAACAATTGTGCTCAGTCGCAGCTGTGTACCCAACCTGTACAATCTGTTCTGGGTCTTTCAAATGTTCAAGATTATTGAATCGTCCGCCCCATGTGAGGTACAGTCAGTGATACGTTTTTTGTCGGCAAGACACCTGTCTACTACAGACATTCACCGGCATATCTGTGAAGTTTACGTACGTCTAATTTGTTAACAATCGCAAAGTGCGTATGTGGGTGAGAGAATTCAAAGCTAGTCGCGACAACGTCCATGATGAGTCCTGCTCCAGTCGCTCACCCGTGATCACAGACAACATGGTGGCTTCAGTTGAAGCGAAAATTCTTGAGAACAGACACTTCACCATAGGCATTCTTTCAAATGTATTTCCTGAAATGTCTAGTCTAGGATGTGAAAACGGCCGTGACCTCTTGGTTATCACAGCAGGCGGTAAGTTTCTTTGAAGAGGGTATTCAAAATCTAGTTTTAATGCATGATAAGTGTTTAAACAAACTACGCAACTATGTTGAAAAATAGAGAAACATATATAGAATCTGAAAGTAAATTTCGTTTTTGAAAATTTTCTTTTGTTTGGTTTTATTTTCAAACAGCCCTTACTTAAAAAACACCCCTCGTACTAGACACAATACAGCACTGTCTGTATCTTGCTAAGCTAACAGCAGTAATAAATCACTTGCCATATTCTCATTACTTATCGCCAGTTTATGTTTTTTCCTTTTCCCGAAGTTTAAGATGGCCATGAAACGGAAAAAATTTGAAACTGTCTTTGTTATTACATCAAATATTTTGCATATTTTGCAAACATCTATTTCCTGCACCTATACACAGTGTTTCAATGACTTGAAGAAATGCTGGAAAAACTGTATACATGCATTTGGTGATTGATTATTTTGAAAGAGATAAATTTATTTGAAGGTCAGTAATCTTTTTCTTATTTATAAGAAACTGTTCAATTACTTTATAGGCACACTTTGTATTTAGAAATTACCAAAGAATTAACATTCTTTCAAATGGAACTAAAATTTTAATTCATGACTAAACAGATAAATTTGACTGCTCCCACATAATGAACTAATTTATCATGAATAGTAAACAAATAATTTCGTATGCTTACTTTAAAAGACAATGCAGAATTTAAAGCTTCAGGTTAAAATAAGATGAAAAATATAACTTTTAAAAGAAAAAGATCATAATAACTTTCTATTTGTGTCTTTTTTAGGATGGAAAATTTTGTTAACAATACACTCTTTAAAATATGAAATATTTTCTTACTTAAGAGGACTTATCTGTCCTTAACCCACCTGATTTACTGGGGAAAATACTAATTTTTGCTCGTTTTTCATATCTAGACTTTTCAAGAATTACCAAGATTTTCTAGGTGACTGAGGGAGCATTCAGATGTTGGTCTAGTTATCATTACTACTATAGGTCTCAAGTATAAAATCCAAAAATCCCATTCACATCTGTGGAACATAGCCAATCAAAGAAGGTAAAGTTGCACATGCATAAATGGGCAGCTCACTCCATGAATTTGTTCACCAAATGTCAGTTGATGTTTGCTTCGTTGTGATTGTTCAGTTCTTATTCCAGGTTGGCATAAAGCTTTAACTACACCAAAAGACCAATTTTTACTTATATAAATTTTCTAGTACAACACCTATTATATAACTCATTCAATTTCCCTAAGTACTTTCCCGTAGCATACTTGATTAAATGTTATTTCATGTTATGATTTCTAATAAACTAAACTTATAATTACCCTTTTGGAAACATTCTTTTCCTGCATTCTTCTCTTCTAATGCTTTTTCTGGGTCAATATATGCATTCTTTTCCTCTTCTTTGATGATTTTTTCAACCTAAAGTTAAAAATGTTAATATTTACATACCATAACAAACACCAGTCTTTATGTTATTTATGTAAACACCAATCTTTATGTTTATTTGGACATTTCTAAATGTCCAAATAAAACTTAGCACTATTACATACAGAATAATAATTACTCTCTCAGCTATGCATTAAAATTCCAAAAAATTTTCATAAATCAACTTTTTTTACATAAATATAATGATAGTCACATGAATATCCTCTTATAACTCCAATAAATTTTCATAAATCAACTTTTCTTACATAAATATAATAATCATGTGAATATCCTCTTATGGCTACACAG
>KK120670.1:125255-148781 GCA_000611955.2 Stegodyphus mimosarum | reverse complement strand
AATAAAAAAAAAAAAAAAAAAAAAAAAGCTTATTTAAAAACTATAGCATTTTAAAGCATCCTACTTTAAAAAGTGCAGTAACTTAAGCAGCTGTGGATACATACATGGTAAACTGTCTACATAATTCCATTACATCCAAAAGCGGCATTTTTTTTTTAAATTCAGTTCAACAGAAATATCGCAAAGTAATTTTTAAATGAGCATATCTTTAGAATTTCAAATACACAGCCTCGTGCGCTGGAGATAAAAATGTTTTTTCTGTGCAACGGTGCCTTTGCTCGCTAGATATAAAATAGATAATAAAACAAATTCCAAATTAGGGCTACCAGATGGCGATATTCGACGAATGATTACATCATTCAAAATTTGATGGCTCTAGGTACCGTTGTTTTATCACAATGCGAGAAACATACACACATTTATGCAGATTCTTCACTATTCAATTTCTTTATATACAGGGTGATAATATTTGGTGGCAACAATTTGAAAAGTGATACATCTAGGTTGCCCAGATGGCATAGTGGTTAGGGGAGCCTAGCACGGTGCCGAAGGGCCAGGGTTTGAATCCCGGAGAAGACATGGATGTTTGTAAATGTATAGTGTCGGTGCGGCATGGCGGCACTTTAAATATGCAGGGAGCCGTAAGTGCTCTTGTGTGGATTGGTGGGAGACCCCTGGATTCCTCCCCCCGATGCTCTCCCTCAAAATTGGAGGTGGAAAATAGAAGTCCAACCTCTCTTCGGAGTAGGCTCTGGCAATCATTCTTCCATGTGGTCATGGACACGACAACAACATTTATATATATGTGCCCTTCTAAATTAACTGAAACAGAAGTGTCTATAATTATTAAGTTAGACACGACTGTGTAAACTTTGCTATCAGTAAGTTCATATACACCTTACTTTGTATAATATCCAACATAGAAGAAATGCTACAGAAGCGTGTTGAAATTTAGCGAAAGATTTCAGTGGGAATGCAATTTTGGACAGAACATCCAGAAGGTGGTTTAAAAATTTTGAAGTGGATGATTTTGACTTAAGTCAAGCTCTGGATAGCCAGAAGATATTTTTAAGACTAAGATACAGCAATATCCTTTTTTGACAATAACAGAGACTGCAGAAAAGTTTAACCATAAATAAATCATTTGAGATCATATTTGTAAACTATAATTAGTTTTTAATATTCCAGGTCCTCATTAATTGAGAAAAATTTGCACAATTGAGTTGTCATATGCCCATTTCCGATTGCTCAGAACAAAAATGAACCCTTCTTGGACTGGGTGATAACAGATGACGAAACGCGGATTACCTATAAAAATACCACTTTTTGAAGGGGTAGAGGAATTCATAACTGAAGCAGATGTCAGATGCAAGCACTACAAGTTATCTGCCTCTAATGACAAGACTTTTTTCAAAATGGTATTTGCAAATAACCACCATGTTGGCAAGAGGTCATAAGTAATGATGTAAATTATACTATACAATACATGTTATTAAGGATGTGAAAAATGTATCGCTTTCTTTCACTTCCGATCTTTCTGCTAGACCCTACAAAAAGCCTCGAGATGCTTCTGTCCTTTGTTCACTTTTTAATTCTTAAATGTTTCCTCTCAAGGCTTTTTGACTGTAGGAATTTCCTTCCTTGTCTCTTCTATAGTTCCACAACACCAAGAAGAACATAAGCAAGTTAGAAACAATGTTGCCAACACTCATATTAACAAGCGAGGGTTTTGTAGACATAGGATACATGTTGCACATGATTATAGAATTACCAAATTCTGCACAAATAAGTTACTTATCAATTTTTTTTATTAAATTTATAAATAAAAAGGAAACCAATATTTAGGTATTTTATATTCGTATTACTACGAAACATGAATATATTTCTTTGCACAGATAAATTACAAAATGATGCTCATTATACTGAAACTTTGCAGCCAAAAGAAAAAAATGATTTAAATTGAACAATCACCAAAAAACTTATTTAAAATATACACTGGTCAGCTATAATCAGCAGATGTTAAAATCAGCTTGTATCAAAGATATGTGGTTAAACAATAATAATAGAATTCTAATGCCAGAAATTTCTCCTCCATGGTTGAAGAGTATGTCAGAAAAGTTCTGACTTAATTATTTTATTCAGAAACAGAGTAGATATAAAATAATCATTCATAATAAAATTATAATTTGCACTTCTTCCACTATTGCTTACATTACCTAATTTTTAATCTGAACATGCTACATTCTGTGTAAGTTAAGATAATTTTTAAGTTAAATGAGTAATGTACTCATTCATTTCTTCAAGTATTGGCAACGCTTACTTCAGATAATTTTGCAAGTGTATCAGGTGTTCTATGCTCCGTCAGAGCTTTCTGGTAGTACGTTCTAGCCTTATAATAATCCTTCAGCTTCATATAAGCTGTAGCCATTCTTGAATATGCCCTGAAATTTTAAACACAGAATGCTAAATTACAGTACAAAATTACTTAAACAAAACAGAGAATAAACTATCAAAAGGCATATGTCACACAATCAACACAATAGAAATATGTGTCTCATGCTCATTTAACATATGATGACATAAAAATTATCATAAAACAGCAGAAAATTTTCAACTTTCATATAAATTTCAGGAAATCATAATTGACAACCCTGTGTATAAAAGCATAATGATAAACTTAAAAAAATTTCAGCATTTTATAATTTTTTTGGCTAATTAAAATTTTGAAATAGTATTATAGGGTAGCATAACTTTGTAAAGTTTCAGTAAAGAACACAGAATATGCCAAACTGATGTCAGGCAAAAAATAAGCCATGTAACTTAAAGTATTTCTGAGTTAATAATTCAGTATGTGTCCAATTCATTTACACATGAAAATTCAAATATTAAATAGTATGAAAACTTTATTTGCTAGCAAAATTTTCTATATTTAGCAATTCTACCTAAGTATGTATATGCTACACAGATTAAAATCTTTTACATTTTATAAGCAATTTAAAATTAAGTTTATTAAATTTAAGAAGATAAAAGCTGCTGGAAAATTAAGAATTTGAGAGAAATTTTATGCCCAAACTTTAGAGTGACATTTCACATATTCTGATGTTAATGTAACAGAACTTTATGGAACTTTACTCAAGCATCCATGCAAACAACACAGTTTACTTTGAATGCTCATAAATATTAAAATATGCGAACCTTACAAGTTACGAAGTTACACATAAATTAAATATTTATCCTAATTTATATCTTCATGACATAAGAAATGTAATTTAAATTTTGTCAGTTGGTCAACAAGAACAGGCAGCATAGCTTAATTTTTCCCAACCCTGTACTTACAGTATTTTTTTGAATGGGAAAAGATGTTTGGGAAGGGTAAAAAAAATGTTTTCCCCCTTGATACCAGAGCCTGCTTCTTCATTTACTACAATTTCAGTTAATGATACATTTCTCGTGACCACAGCAAATTGAAAAGAAATTGAAAGAGAAATCTTATACTGAAATACTTCCACAGTGTTGTTCAGATTTAAACTATAAATTTTTATACATAATACACATACACATAAACAATTACAAAATAATTCTATAAATGTGTACGATTGTTAATATATTACAGAAAATTTCACGTGATTAGCAATTTTTGATATTCAGATATCTATTGGCTGAAATATTTAAAAATCTTCCACAGTAAGTTTTATTGCCCGCACTATTTCATTCC
Organism: Stegodyphus mimosarum; assembly: GCA_000611955.2. NCBI lineage: Eukaryota > Metazoa > Arthropoda > Arachnida > Araneae > Eresidae > Stegodyphus > Stegodyphus mimosarum. The sequence goes on along the minus strand of KK120670.1, from coordinate 145,066 downwards.
AAATATGTACTTAAAAAAACTTATTTTCAACCTTTAATACCTATTTTTCAGTAGGAAAGAATAAATCTAATTGGTCTATCTGAACTAAAGATCATTCATAATACCTTCAGGGATAGGTAAATTATCTGAAATTGATGCTTGTTACTGAATAAACTTGCAGTATACAAGCTTCATTTAACAAAATCAAATAGTTATTGCTATTAGTTCTATAATCAAAAAATTCTCTACACCAATGTATTAAAGTATCAGAAAAACAGCTCATCTGATACTGGACTGAAGAGTAGCCTTCAATGCAGTATCAGATTAGTATATGAATAATGAGTATTAATAACAAAAAGACACATGAACTAAGAATCAAATGGTGTAAAACTGAGTAAAATTATACATTTTATAACTAGTTAATTTTTGTTATCATAGCAATAAGATATGCTTCTCTTTTAATGACAAACACACATTGATGTTCAAAAGTTAAATATGGTCAGACTATTTTTGATCAATTTTGTCTCAAGAAATTTTTTCATTGTCTGAAATGACATTTACAAAACTATCTGCTATTCATTAAAAGCGTGATTGTTTCATCATGCAAAACCAGATTCATGCCATTAAATTTGATGACGACAGAATTCTGTCAGGGTAATTTTTTTTCATATAATCAACAGATTCTATTTATATCTTTTTCAAAATATGTAAACCCTTTCAATAACGCATTAACTTTACTGAAAATAATTTTTGCAATCCTTGCATTAATAAAGAACATTTATCGAAACAACAGATAAAATTTCTCAAACCAGATGTGAAGAAAGCAAAAAACTTAGAATTCCAACTATATTCAGACCACAATCATCCCAACATATCTTAAAACATACCAAAAATACAAAACTACTTACTTTGCAAGTTTTTTGAAATCTGCTCGATTCTCCCGACCAACTTCTATGGCCTTTTCACATTCTTTGATACAATTTTCAAAATCCTTCTGTTCAAAATATACAGCTGCAAAAAGTAAAACAAGTTCAGATTTATACAACTTACATTAAAAGCACAGTATTGCTTAATTTATTCACAATCTCATATAAAAATACCTGCTTTGTTAGTTAAAAATGTCATTTCAGTAGGATCTAGTTCAATTGCTTTATCATATTGCACTAGAGCTTCTTCAAATTTCTTTTGCTTATAAAATTCATTCCCTTTGTCTTTTTCTTCAATTGCCTGTAATTTAAAAACAAATTTTAAAAATAACTTACAGCAACAGTAATTTTCACATATGAAATTCTAAATATAAATTAATATCTAGTTTCAAACATTCAGATTTTCTTCAAAAACTTGAATAACAGAGTGATACAGGATTTGTATACATTTTCACATACCAAAATTAAGTACTTTTAAGTGCCATTATCCAAACTTCACTTTTGTAATACCATTCCAAGAATAAAATAAATCTCTAAGTATGATTCATTCTGATGAAGCATAATTTAATACTTACATAACTATAATACATATTTGAAAATAAAATAAATTTGGTAAAATTTATCAGGTAGTTAGCATTAAATTCAAAATTCCTCCAAAATTTATACTTGTATTATTTATTTTAACCACTTATCCCACATATTTTTAAAAAGATTAGAGACATTTAAATTTCACTAACAATGATTTTTTTCTAAATGCCTCGGTTTGTCCCATACTCATTCAGTCCAGAGATTTATGTAAATTTTAAGTCAGGTGGCACAGGTTAAAATAAGAAGCAAAATCATAACCAGTATGATTCATAACAGAAGCTTGGCTAGAACTGTTGCTGCTTGCTGAGAGAGAAAGGAAGGACCACTGATCAGAATAGACATGCCTAACACTGATTGGCAAGATTGGTGTAGAAAGTCATATGTGTTTCATCCGTCTGACCCAGTTGCATAGAACTGCTGGAGTTATAATCCAGCTAATATAGAGTACTTAATACAAAGTTCCAATAAGTTGGTGCTTCTGGTTGTTTTATATCATTAAGTATCATTAGCTATGGAGGAATAAAGTTTTATGTTAATTTTTACCTTTTTGTGCTGTATCTTATGTCTACAATAAGGATTAAGGAAAGAAGATATCTAATCTTAACATGTCGAGATAACTTATTAGAGTGAGCAATATCCCCACTAGCCTCTTCACCCCCTAATTTGTTAATGTTTTAACAACATACTTTTGAAGAATAATTTTCTCCCTTTATGTAATGGATTTTTTTCACGGTAAGTTTCCTCTAGATTTTCGAATTTGTTTCTAGAATTCCATGTATTTAGAATGTATAGAAGATGTTAATTTTATTTTTATGAAGCAATGGGCAACAAAATTTAGGGCTGGAAAATTTTTTACACTTTTGGGCAGACACTGGGCAACAGAATTAAAGATCCCTAACACCTGCACCACATGGCAAAATGCCCTGTGTAAAAAAATAGAAAGAGAGCAAGCAGTGAGATATATAAGAAGAATTACCAGTTTTCAGTTCCTTATTAATAGAAAAATTTCTGTTCCTGTAACAAGATTAGAACTATATTTGCAATTTTCCATTATTGTGTCAAGTAAAAAGATGAAAAAATAAAAAGAAGATAAACACATACTTGCCAACCTACGACAGGAGATTTTTTTTTAAAGAAATCAGGAAATTTTTCTCAACAACAGACTTTTCAAATGATAAAAATATATTTTTTAATAATGAATTAACTTTAATAGTTATAAATACATGAGAGTTCAGTTACTAATAATGAAATGCAAGCAGCACAAAAACACTTACATGGAGAGGGGGAATTTTTAAAATTATTATTACTATTATTACTTCCATCCTTATAACAAAACATTAATACTTTAATCAGTTTTTGTACAAATGCTATGAACAGTGGCAGATTTTGCTTTCATTAAGAAAGAAAATAATTTTGTTCATAGCAACTGCCACCTGCTTTTGCTAATAAAATTTTCTAATGTGGTATTACTAATATTAGATCTAAATTTAGGCCGGTGATACTACAGGGATACTCGCATTCGGTGATACTACAGGGAATTACCAGGATGGCAAACATTATTCTAGATAGCTCACTATACTTTAAAATTCTATAAGCAGCTTTCAGTTTTCCAATTAGACTTCAGTTGATGTCAATCCTAGCTGCTTTTATAACTTTATCCAACTTTTCTAATTGCAAAACTGGAATTGATTTATCAGTTGCAACATCAATATCATCATCTTTCACGATTAAATAATATAATGCTGGAAATCTATTAAAAAATATCTTAGACAGAAAAAAGATGCTTTTGCTAGAGCAGAAATATCAGCAACTTTAGCATATAAAATCACTTTATCGATGACTGGAAATTTACGCAGTATGTAATTACGTATTTGACAAAAACAGCTTCTAACATGGAAATAAAACTTATATTTTTCTTCCTTTGAAAGTTCTTCCACTACTTTGTTAGTTGCAGAACCTATTACGAAATCCTCAAGTTTCTTCTGATTTTCTAATTCACTATAAATCACATCACATATAGAATTAGAACACAAAACAAAGCTTGGTTTTAAATGTCTTTTCACAGATCATAAATCACTGGAATTCTGCTTAGAAGAACTTTGTTAATATTGAATGATGGCAAAATGAATTGTACAAAAAAGAAAAAAAAAACTGTTAAAGTTCAAAGGCAAAAATATAAATATTCTTTCTTCACAAGATAACTTGCACCAATCGGAAAATGTTTCACTTTATTGAGCAATTTTCTTATTTTGACAGAAATTTGTATCAGCTTTACACTTATATTTTACAGTATTAGTCTAAGAACTACCAATAAAATCCCTTGTTTTTTCAATACAACTCATGCTGTCCTTGTGTTTTTATGTACACACATGTTTGAGAACATCGGTCCTTCCACCATACAAAATCAAAAAAATCAATGACAAATGGTACACATCGCAAATGTATTACATTTCCTTCAGGAAATAACAGAAAGAAAGTTATCTGTGTACAGTTTTTGAAAAGTACATATTATTTTACCTTTTCATAGACATAACTAAAAGAAAAGATCGCAATTTCTTAAACTATTTCTCGAAAGCATGATCGGATGAACAAAATAGCAATCTCGATCCTCCTTTGAGCTCATTGGCTAATATACACCAGATGACATGCAGTGGCATTCTATGCTCACTGGAGAACTGAAACATGATGTTTTTGGACACGTGCTCAAAATAGAAATGCACCATAATTTCTCACCACTGAAAAGACTCTGGTTTTCATTTATATGTAATCTAGAGAAAAAAACGAGTGCTTTCAGAAGCCCAAAACCACTTTTTCTTTGAGGGGTGCAAATAAAAAGTCTTAAGCCAAGCTGTATAAAAATCGTGACAAATTTTAAGAATAAGAGAAAGTCGGGAGAAATATGTTGTAAATTGGGCTAGTGGGAGAATGGCTGAAAATTGGGAGAGCTGGCAAATCTGCAAACATGCTTAGATTTCTACGATCAAAACAAAAAAATTCAAACTACTTTTTCACTGTTCTTCCAAAAATTTTCTATAAAGTAAGAAATTCGTCCCAAATTTTCTATGAAACATGTTCATTACATGTTAATACCATGAAAATATCTATCGGTTGGTCACATTTTTTCTAGAAGTGTAAATCTACAAATTTTTGTAAGCCTTTCAATGTACGAGGTATAAAAACTACCCCTGTAAAAGCAATCAGCGAGAAGATTTTTGAATAAAGCATTCAAACCTGAATTTCTAATTAAATTACATATTTTTAGCATTTACCTTCTGAAGAAGAGACACCTCTACATAAGATACAAAATATTTGGTCTGGTGAGTGTTCCTTAATAGGAGACACTACTGTATTTAAATAGCAGAAGTTAAAAATAAAACTTACTTGTTTCTTTTCAGGTGATAATTCTACATCCATAGGTTCTTCTTTTGGTTTTGGAGGCTCTGGCTTAGGAGGTTCCATTTCAACATCATCATCGTCATCTGCACCAGCAGCAGCTCCACTTAAGTCAATGCCTAACAAAACACTCAGTGTTGTCATTACCCTCGGGTCTTTCAACTTTTCACTAAATGGGATTTAAAAAGTATTAATGCCAACAGAATCTCCATAGAAAAATAGCCTTTTCAGGAAAAATAATTATTTTAAAAATATAAATAAGTAAAGAATAACAACTTACATCATGCTTTGTGGATTCTGCTGTAAGTCAGATAGCAACTTTAAATAACTTGGATCGTTTAAAAACTCTCTAGTCCGAGGATCATTTCTTAATTTTTCCATAATGCCTGGTCCAGAAAACGGATTGGGAAAACCTCCATCAAATCGACCTACATACAAATATGTAAGAAAGACAAATAAAAAATCGCATTATCTGGCACAAAATTTTCAGATACATTGTCTGGATTTTGCATGACTATTTCTCAGCACCTCCAACCTACAGCAAAACTTGTCAATAGTCAACACTACAAACAACATTTTTACAACTTGCATGTGAATGTATGGCATATTTTTTTAATTAACCACTATCTGTAATCAATGTAATTTAACTTAAATTCATATATAAAAAACTGAAAAATTAATTTTTTTTTAAAATTACATGCATATTGTTGCACATAATGAGTTTGTAATAAACTGAATTCATATAGGTCCAATGATGATAGATTGATAAAATTTACTTTACCAAAAGAAACATTTAAGTTCTCGAAGTTTCCACAAAAATTCTCTTATAAATGTTCATAGTATCACAGAGTACAATCAGTAGTGACACTTCCAATGACTAAGAACATTAAAAAAAATGCAATGAAAAATGCAACTAAAGAGCGAAGCTAAACCGGAGATAGCTCTCAGAACTCGTAACTGACAGCAGGCGATCCCTCCAGCCCTACATAGTTGTTGCCTGGCCACTCAGATATCTCTAGAACTTTCTGCTTCTCGATATTACTGGAATGCAATATAAGGGTTGCATTATGGATACCAATAATACTTTTACAATGACACAAGAACTGGACCCAAATGTCGCCAAGTTTAGCGACTTTTGGCTATTTTTAGCCAAATTTGATGACAAAATTAATCGCCAAAATTGTTGCCAGGTTGGCGATGTCTTGCCAAATTACTGAATTGCCCATTTACTACATGTTAAATGAGCTCTCCCCTGTATTCTTACTTTTCCGGTATATCTTGTCCTTCCATATTTTTTCATGTTACATTACACAAAAAAATATAACAATTTTGCATACAATTACACTAAATAAAATCATCTATGTACGAAATTCATAAAAATATTTAATAAGAAATTTTCACTTTTACTTATCAAGCAGAAATATTACTAAACCTACTAATGCATAATTGAAGGAAATACTTTAATCCACTAATAATCATAGAGAAAATCAGAATCTATAAATCGTATATCTTTTTCTGGATTCTGACTTCTACAGGGAAATAAAATTTAAATATATATATATATATATATATATTAGGTACACCAGAATAAAACATAATTGTCAAAAAAATACTTATAATTTTTTACATGTAGCATGCTGAAGTTTTGAATTCGAGAATTATTTTTATAACAAAGTTCTTTATACCTAAATTTGGTCAAAATTCAGTCTCTTTTTAATAGCAGAAAAAATTCTTTCGCAAGCAGCATTTGAATTACATTTTACTAAAGCAGAAAGCATTACAATAGGCAATACTCTCTACTTAATGTACCCATTCATATCTTGTAATTTTGGAATTTCTTCCCATGCTATATCAGTATGTAAATCTGCAACTTCCTTTCAAATTATCTACTTGACCCATAGAAATTTTAATTTCCACTTACGATATTTTTATCTATGATATATGAACATGCTTGTTACCAAAAAGAGGGCGGGAGGCTTACAATGAACTAAAAAATAACTCCACTTCTATTTGGCAATTTTTTAATATAATACTGTTTTTGCACCAATCATTAATTATCATTCTCTTTTTGTTTATTACATTTTTTAAATGGAATAGATGTCTAAGTAACATTTTCATTTCCGTCAGAAATTACTGATGGTTTTATAAATCTAACAAATTCATTAAAAGTTCAATGCTTTCTCTTCTCGATTTATGTATATTAGGAGCTTGTTGTTGCAAGTTAATATTTACTGTTATAAACAATGAAACAAATACAATTTGATGGTAGGTGGCTAACATTTTTTTAATGTTTTGCAATCTCTTTCCTTCATTTTCACTGTTATTTGGTTGATCACAGGAGGAGGGGGGGGGAATACTCGGGGTATCCCACTGTTCCAAAATTCTTTGACCTTTGTTACAGACACTAAAAGAGACAGCCATCTTGTACAGCAGTATTTCAAAATATTGCGAACTTTTGCATTTGTTCAGCAAGTGTTGAACTTTCCTCTAAATAAATAAATATAGACAACATTTCTATTTCTGGGAAAATAAATTTTTGAGTAGTTTTTATTTTGCTTATTTATTTATTGCAGCTACATGCAAGAGAAGTATGGACAACCTTGGAAAACTTATATCTGGTTAGTGCATTTTGGTAAATGACACACCTCTAAATTTTCCAAAGACATTACTAGCATTGTCTGAAGAACATGATAAGCAATTTTTCCATTCTAACCTTTTGGTTACAAAATACTCATTTATACAATTACAAATACCCTTCACAGTATTATTCGTGTATTCTAAAATAGAAATCAATAAAGTATCATTACAATTGTTATCAGTATTTAGAGCAAATGATGCATTGTACACTGAATTTACAATACTGGCAACACTACTTTCTGCATGCGTTTCCACAATTACAGCACTTCTAGTGTGGCCACAACTACATTTTTTTTTTACTATGGCAGAATCAAGAAACAGTGCATTGCAAAGCTGTTTAGAAGGATCCAAAACTCAAATAGGTAATTATTTTCAATTAAAAATCGAACATAATACATTCGGCTTTTATGGCTTTCATTTCACCATCTTTTATGAAAAAATTTATTTCTTTACATTGGATGGAAACAGTTTCGGTTGGAATGTGCTTTAGCCCACTGCTTGGCGGCGATTGTTTTTGAATGAGCAATAAACGCGCCAACATGGGTAACTCCGTATATCCGCCAACATGGCTGACTCGGTATTTTGAAGCTACGGAAACATGTAGTTTTCGCGCATGCGTATTTCCTATTTCATAAAGAACGGTTTTATTGGTAATGTGAGATGACGTAGCGGTTTATTCGAAATTCTTACGTGTTAATTTGAGTAGTTATTTCAGTTCTCGTTTTATTCTTTGAATGCGGTGTTTTTCTATTGAGTGTTTGCTATTTTCGTACGTATATTTCGCTAAATACCAAGTCGCTATGGATTTAGCTGTGATGCTGAGAGAGGTGAGTGAATGTACATGTACATTTATTACTTTATTGGAAGTGCAAGGGAAACGTGATTGATTGGTGTATGAAAGCTGGTTATTTTGTTGATTTGTGCACATTACCTACATTGTGCAATTCGCTGATGTTTTTTTTAAGTTAAAACGGAACGCTGTGCACATGGCATTTTCTTGTAATTTATTTTCGTTATTTTAGCTTATTTTGTTGATTTGTGTACATTGCCTACATTGTGCAATTCGCTGAAGTTTTTTTAAGTTTAAAAGGAACGCTGTGCACACGGCATTTTCTTGTAATTTATTTTCGTTATTTTAGCTTATTTTGTTCATTTGTGCACGTTGCGTACATTGTGCAATTCGCTGAAGTTTTTTTTAAGTTTAAAAGGAACGCTGTGCACATGACATTTTCTTGTAATTTATTTTCATTATTCTAGCTTATTTTGTTCATTTGTGTACGTTGCCTACATTGTGCAATTCTCAGATGTTTTTTTTAAGTTAAAACGGAACGATGTGTACATGGTATCGTTTGTAATTTTAATGCCCTTTTAAAAAAAAAAGTTATATTTGAATAATTCTTGGGTATTTTTTTGGGTTACATCAAACTGAAAATTCTACACTTGCACGCAAAACTAAAGAACACTATTTTTTAAAAACGCAATACGGTGATTTACACTATTGTACACTTTCAGCAGAAAGCAGATATATACTCAAAATCCTGTCATCAAAGATGATGCCATAATATGTATATGATAAAAGAAATTCTTTCCAGATTAACTGTAAGCATAAAGGTATATAGTGAGTTTCACTCCCCACTGTAGGCCATGAAATGGCTATTAGGAAATATTTAATGAGCTCACAAAGTATCATAATTACAAATTTGGAAGAAAAGCAAAAATATGGTTTGTTATGTTCATTACCACCCTTAGCACATTATAAATAAAGGGGTCATAAAAGGTCGATATATATTATAATATGTATGTATGTAATGCCCACGAGCATTAGTGAAACAACACGTGAGGCAATGGTCTAGAAAGCTCACATGCTCTTTTAGGGAAAGTATTATGCCACAGGCACATATATCTGCAGATAATGGAAGCTGCTGTTTAACTGCAAAATACTAATTAAAGAATTGAAAACTAGTAGCTTCTTCCATAAAAATATAATAAAAAGTATACTGTAAATGCAGGCAAAAAGCAAATAACAGAAAATGCTTTACATATGAAAGTACTTAAAATTATCTCCAATAAAGGGAAAAAAACTATCCCTTACAGTTAATGAAAAATTTTACATAGGGAGGGAGAGGGAAATTTTTCAAACATGGAAACAATTCCTGCCATTTACTAAAGTCATTAATTATCAGAAGTTCATTAAATTACCTCCTGACATCTGAGATTGAACTTCTTTGATGCCATCTTTTAACTGTTGATTATTTGGGTCAAGCTTTAAACCCTCTCTGTATGCATTTAAAGCATCATCATATCGCTTCAAATATGCAAGGGCAGCACCTTTCCTAGAATAACCCTAAAAAAATAAAGTAATTATTAAATACCATAAAATATTTTAGCATAGTAGATTTTAAAAAGCAATAAATTAGGGTAAAATTTAAAAAAAAGTGCAAAGAAGCAATTAATCAAAACAGTCATTCAAATGCATTTAAATTCCTTTAAGAAAGGCAAGAATGTATTGAAATTGGTTTTAGTTATACTGTCCAAAACTATACAAAATTTAAGAAACAACTTCAGACAATTCTGCACAACTTAATATTGTAAATTTTATTTGAACAATGCTTTCTTTCTTAATGGATTCCTTAATAAAGACAAAATTCTCATAGTATTACTAGTATTTCAAATTACAAGAATTACATCATCATTATTTTCATATTAAATTCGTACTTCTAAGATAATTCACTAAAAAAATTTACAATTCCACAAAATCTAAAAACAGAAAAAATCATAGACCATTAGGCACTTTTTTATTTACACATGAAAAATGCGCAATGCCCTCCCTCGCTGGAATTCGAACTCCAGACCTTCTAACTGCCATTTAAAATATTCTTTAAAATTACATCATGAAGGCATACAATAAGATGGGATAAAATGCATTATATTCTCTCCCCCCCACACACACATGCAAAAAAAAGGGGGGATGTTTCAGATTTTAAATCATGTCCAAAGGGGCATTTTTCTTAACATTCTGTCTGTTACCTTTATTTATTAAATATCATGTTCTTAGCACTTAAACCATAAAATTCGGTTCAAGAGCAATATTGCAAAATAATTTTAAATTGACCATATCTTTAGAATTTCCGATACAGTCTCACGCACTGGAGATAAAAATGTTTTTTCTGTACAACGTTGCCAATGCTCGCTTTGAAATCCTTAAGTTTGTTAATCAAAAATTTGTTAAAAGCTTTACAAAATATAAAATTGATAATAAAACAAATTCAAAATTTGGGCTTCCAGATTCCATATTCGCAGTAGGATTATGTCATTCAAAATTGGATGGCTCTAGGTACTGTTGTTTTATCACAATGTGAGAAACATACATACATTCATGCAGATTCGTCATTATTTTTTTTCTTCAAATATAAAACAGGACGATAATATTTAGTGGCAACAACCTGAAAAGTGAAATGGACATTCAGAGTGATCTGATGCAAAATCGCAAAACGAAAACAAATCCTTCAGAGACAAAGCTCCTTTGGACTATTTAAAAAAAAAGGGGGGTGATGACTGGGAAGGAAGGAACCCAGTTTCCAAATCCTTGATGAATTATCGTCTACCACTTATTAGTTCAAGTATTACAAAACCAAGTTCATACCATTAGACATTAAAGACATGAAAATGTGGGTGCTTTCATCAGAATTTAAACTCCACACCTTGCGAATGCCAGTCAGACATGTTGGAAAATTACAGTACAAAGGCACATACATGGTAAGGAGTGGAAAATTACCTTAGGAATAAGATCAATGAAACGGAGAACTGACACACAATCCTAATATAAATTTGAAACGAGATCAGGAATTCTTATTCAAAGCAAAATATACATATTCAGATAACTTTAAAACATTTTCAAAATGCTTAGTGTATATTAAGCAAATGAACTTATTTTTTTATTACCTATAATACCTATACATTTAAAAGATATGCAAAGAAAAAAAAAAGATATCAAGAGTTACAGAAAATGTTAAGCTATGAGGATAGTGCCCATTTATAGCATTTGGGGGGGGGGGAACAAACTTAAAAAAGGCCAATATAACTAACATCATGTTGTCTGCTTTGAAAATGATAAAATGGAATGTTTATGATGAAAACTGAGTATTTCCACAAAGTTTTCATGTTGCATGGTCACATCATTTCAAAAACTCCAAACTAACTTGAATTCATTTTGAATGGATAATTCTGATTACTGAACACACTATGATTCTGATGTGGAAAATATTACCACCCTGATAAGTCTAGTGGTTAGCAATGCTTGCCGTTGAGTCACTGGATTTCGGTCTGATTCACAGATAAAGCATGTACCTTTATAAGTGCATTGGCAAAGGGGCACTTGAAATACGAGCATGTCGAAAGTCATCTTGAGTATTCTGTGGTAAGGAAAGAGAAGGTGACAGACCTTTAACTCCAACCCTCATAGTATTAGGTATTCTAAATTTTGTTCTTGGGCTAATTTCATTTTGTAATAACCCTCCGAGCACTGCGGGTTTAGACCCGAAGTTTCAAAGTTCCTCAACATGTTGAGAATAAATGGTAATTTTTTTTTACTACAATTGAAAAATGATGCCCTCATTTTGTACCTTGATTCCTTTTCTTCCAATATACATCCAATCTGAAATCAAACACATTTTAAGCTGGCAGAAATTTTTATTCGTAATGACTACGCAAACCACCATTCTGTATGGAATTATCTGTTCGTAATGTTAAGAGGGTTAAAATATTTTTAAATAAATAAAAATTTTAACAACTTATGTACATACTATTTTGTGGATAAACTAAATAATGTATCATATATTGATGTAAAAAAAATAAATAAAGATATTAACTGATAAACTTCATAAAAAGTTCTACAATTCAGATCACATTAAAATTAATAAGAAAAATTACGCCGAAAATCACTAGCAGTGGAGACACACCAGCATGTTGTCATTCAGTACAGGATAAGATATTTAATCTTCAAATTTAATCTGTTACTGAGTAACAAACTAAGCAATTTTAATTAATAAATGCACTTTTCCAAATTATGCTTTCTACTTTTTAATCCGATTGATTTAAATAAAAATGCATTCTAATAGTGAGATATCTAATGAGAAATATTAAATATTTTTATGAAATTATACTAGCTTAACTCTACATATAATAAAACAAAGAGTCTGCGTGTGTGTGTCTTTCGTTTGTGTTGCGAGTAAGCTAATAGACCCAGGGCCACAAAATTTGGTAAATAGGTGTATCTACACAAGAGTCAGTGCACCTTGAAGCGATTTTTTCAAAATCGCTGTTTTTGTTCGCTGTTCTCACATTGTTTGTGAAATATTGAAAAGTTTTGCATGAGCGAGTGCACTTCGAAGCGAGTTTTTCGAAATTCGAATTAGATTTTTTTTTTTTTTTAATTTTATGTTTTCTGACGAAATTATTTATTGACGTTATTTTAAGACATAATGGGCTATAGCAAAGTGAGATTTCACTCTATTGAACAGTTTAAGAAATTGAAAGATTGTTTCTTTTTGCAAAGGTAAATTGTTTAATTAATTTATAGATCTATATTTAAAAGGACGAGTCTTTTTGTGTGTGTAGGTGTCTTTCGTTCGTACTGCGCATAAGCTAATAGAACCAGGCCTATGAAATCTGGTACACAGGATGCATCTAGACAAGAGCCAGTGCACATCGATTTTTCAAAATTCGAATGAGTTTTTTTTATTTTTATTCTTTTTAATAGTATCAAATTGATGATTTCCTCTTATTATATGAACAACAATGGCACGCAGCCATTGTTGCTGATATCAGCACTATTGCCACCCGGAAAAATGAGGGCGATAATTCTGTGCAGTTTTTAAATTTAATGCTTCTCTTGGATACTGGACGTTTGTCTAGAGAAGGCAGCAGGAAGGCTAATTTGGGTGAATTGGTTAATTTATTTATTAAGATAATTAATATTTGTATTAAGGGATATTGCTTATTTCATTGTATGCTTTTTATATGTAATGCATTTTTAACTGAATTTTTTTTCTGTTGTTGTTTGTTTTTTTTTTCGATAAAATTGTTCTGCAGAGTAAAATTCTGTGCAGTTTTCAAATTTAATGTCTCTTTAGGCATTTTCCCGGTACACTTAGAAGCCAGACGAAGGCTGGCCGCGCAGCGGCTAGTTATACAATAAAGGTTTGGGAAATGGCGAATTCCAGATATATGAAAATTCCAAATAAATGAGCAAATAAAAAAAATGGAATTCATGTTCAAAAAAGGCAAATCAATGTAAAAATTTTGTGCTCTAAAATCATACATCATCTTATTTAAAATTCAAAAAAAAAAAAAATAAATAAAATAAAAATCTTGGACATAAAAGAAAATTTATTTCTTAAGCCCCCAAATACAAAAACAACTTATTCAATTTTGAAATGCCAGTAAACATTAAAGTTAGCAGAGATGTTATCAATCATTCGAGTATAAGCTTAAACTAGCATATCATTCTTTATTTATTTAGATAATAAAGAGGCAGAAATTACAGACATAGCTTATAAAAAAGTTAAATCACTTTTTCACACCATACATCACCACGATTTATCCATTTTATTGTAGCTTTTATTTATGCCCGGATCCTGTAACTTTAAAAATACTTAATTTCATGCAACCCCAAATATTACAAGCTCTATAACGACATAACAAGTCTCTTCTTTAATAAATTTTCTGAGGCAAGAAATTTTTTAAATTATAAAATATTCCAGCTACTTGAATGGCAGTATCATAAATATTTAAATCATTATGGGTAAAATAAAGATGTATGAAATATTGGCTAAAATACATTGCAAGAACACCGAATATCCACAATTACAGCATAAAAAAATCAAATCAGACATTTACAAGCTGTTTTACCTTTGCCCAGTCGGATTTCAATGCCACAGTTTTTTCAGCATCTTGTAAAGCATCTGTGTACTTTGCTGCTTTACAATAAGCAGCACTGCGATTGCTGTACAAAACATGATTAGATGGATCAAGCTTGATAGCCTCTGAATAATGTTTGATAGCTTCTTCAAAATTCCCAGCATTTAGAGCAGAATTGCCTTGATCTTTAAGTAAATTAGCCTGGAAATTAAATACAAATTTACTTCTTAATAAAAAAAATTATCCTAAAAGTTCTTCAAATTATACAATAAGTTATCAGTATATAAAATATATATATATAAACAGCAATAGTAATCTGATATAAAAGCAATATAATTTTACTTTTAACCAGAAGTTTTATATATAAAGAAATTAAAAAGTAAATATGTCTTCTAAATTAGTACTGCAATTGAATTCTCATACCTTTTTGTTAATACTGTTAAAAGATCTCTTATCTAAACGTCACATTATTTCTTCATTTAAAAATTTATTTTAACTACTACAGTAGATTTATTTTAACTACTACAGATCCGAGATTCGGATCTCCGAAACTGCCGAAGTTTTTTTTTTTGTATGCTTTATGCATGCGCATTTGATCTTTTCCCCTTAATAATATAACGCAGAGAGTTCCGATTTCTAATTTCCCTTCGGCACTAAATAAAATACCTCATCATTCAAGAAAGAACCATTTTAGCGTAAATTTGTGTGATCAATCATTTGGCTCTGTATCTGCATAGCATATATCTCAAACCGAAACATCCTTGATTTTACACTACTAATACTTTATATCCCTAACATCAACTGGCGAATCATTATATTTTGCTTTTATTACCGCACATTTTTTGACACATGATAACTTGAGTAATGACTCATGTAGTGATGCCTAAGAACTTTTTTATATTAGCAACTGAATAGCAAAAAGTATAGTAACCTTTTATGTTGACTTTATGCTTGGCGATGATTAAGAAAACTTTCTTTCCATATGCTAAAAATATATTTTGTTAATGATACTCATAGACCAAAAGATTGCATTTAAGTGCTATTTGAATTAAGAATAACAGATTTGTTATTCACATAAACCACATCAAAATTTTTAGAATTTAGAGAAGCACTGAGCAACAAAATTAAGTGATGAAAAAAATTTTAGAATTTAGGAAAAGCACTAGGAGCAAAAATTTAGAACTCAGGGAGGCACTTCATAGCAGAATTTAGGACTCCCAGATACTGCATCGGGCGTTAAGTTATCTAGCGTCAGCCCTCGATAAGCCTTAAGTGTATGTGTGAATTTATTTATTCAGGACTAGCATTTGCAAAAAATCGATATAATTATAATAAATACGTAAATTAATACAATTCAGGCTTAATTGCGTCCGTGCACAATAGAAGCAAGACAAACTTGAATGGAAGAACTTGTCTGTCGTCGCCAATCTCATGATATATAGCCAATAATGTATAGAGGACGTTATTAAACTAGGCTAAAATTTTACTTTATTGATTCCAAGGAATTTCAGTGAATACAGCTGATTGTCCTGTTCCTTAACATTCTGATTAATCTCGCTTATTATATTTTGCAGGCTGTTGTTATTACAGCAATTTTATGAAAATTAAAGTTTGAACTTCTGATTACATCGAAAACAGTTTCTAATTCTGCAGCTGCAAAAGGATTTACAATGTGAAAGCATATCCATTTCAATGTCTATTAAACAAAAAAGTGGAATTGCAACACAAAAATGGATGAAGGTATATTCACGAAGAGTATGGCATTGGAAAGTCAACTCTATATGACATAAGAAAACAGAAAAAGTAATTTCGTTTTTAATTTTTTGCGATTCTGACACCCCACTTGCAATGAATAGCAGAAAAATTATTCGTTGTGCTAGAAGTGGCGATCATGACAAAGTGTTCGATTGAATGGGGTCTGACAGTGTCGCAGCAAAGGCATGCCATTGACGGATACAGTGCTAATGGCTCATGCCAAAATATTCCATCAAGAAATGAACTTAAAACTGAGTACACATATTTGACAGGGTGGTTAACCAAATTTAAAAATCACCATGATATAAATTTTTCAGGGGAAAAAGCTTAAGCTGCTGAACTATTTGCCAATGAATTCATTGAACTCATTAATAGTGAAAAGTTATTTACAACAATGATGAAACTGGTCTTTTCTGGCAATATGTACTGCGAAATACACTGGCAACCTCTACAGAAAAGACTACAACTGGTAATAAAGATTCCAAAGCAAAACTAGCAATTTTAACATGCACAAATGCTGCACGAACGCACAAGTGTGTAAATGTTTCATAATCTGAAAAAATGCACGAGCTCGAGCTTTTAAAGGAGTAAAGAATTTCCTTGCTATATATCATGAAAATAAAACAGCATGGATGATACATGCATTAAAGAATGAATGGTTTAAAAATCCTTTCATAGTTGAGGCTCGGCATCATTCGCATTCGGTTGGTTTACCTAATGACGCAAAAATTGCCTTGCTTGTAGACAACTGTTCCGCTCAAACTTCACTTAAAGTTTTAGTGAAAGACAATAGCCCGTATTTTCTTTCCTCCAAATTGTATGTCCATCATTCAGCCTATGGATATCATAATAGTGCGCACGCTGAAATGCAAATATTAAGTAGCATTTTTAAAATCCCTGTTAAATTTCTTGAATAATGGCAAGACTATTCAGGAATTGTTTTTGGCCCAAATGCGGTTTAGGGCACTGCTTGGCGGCGATCGTTTTTGAATGAGCAATAAACGCGCCAACATGGGTAACTCCGTATATCCGCGAAGATGGCTGACTGGGTATTTTGAAGCTACGGAAACATGTAGTTTTCGCGCATGCGTGTTTCCTATTTTATAGAGAACGGTTTTATTGGTAATGTGAGATGACGTAGCGGTTTATTCGAAATTCTGACGTGTTAATTTAAGTAGTTATTTCAGTTGTCGTTGTATTTTGTGTGTTGAGTGTTGGCTATTTTCGTTCCGTATATTTCGCGAAATACCAAGCCGCTATGGATTTAGCTGTGATGCTGAGAGAGGTGAGTGAATGTACATGTACATTTATTACTTTATTGGAAGTGCAAGTTGCTTAATTTTTATATTTTGTTGCCTTTTATTGAAATAATTTGTATCAGCTGAAGAACAGAACGCTGGTATCGTTTGCAATTTATTTTATTTTGTTGATTTGTGCACATTGCCTACATTGTGCAATTCGCTGATGTTTTTTTTAAGTTAAAACGGAACGCTGTGCACATGGCATTTTCTTGTAATTTATTTTCGTTAATTTAGCTTATTTTGTTCATTTGTGTACGTTGCGTATATTGTGCAATTCGCTGAAGTTTTTTTTAAGTGTAAAAGGAACGCTGTGCACATGGCATTTTCTTGTAATTTATTTAGTTATTCTAGCTTATTTTGTTTATTTGTGTGCATTGCCTACATTGTGCAATTCTCAGATGTTTTTTTTAAGTTAAAACGGAACGGTGTGTACATGGTATCGTTTGTAATTTTAATGCCCTTTTAAAAAAAATTCCTTCGTTCTGGGATGCCATTTTGGTTACGTTTTTGCGGAGCGTGTTGGGAAGGTTATGTAACGCACAAAATGCATAAGTATTACAACATAAAATGTAAATAATTAATTTAAAGGTAACTGACGAATATTTTAATGATCGTAATGTTCGTTTTGCATATTATTTTATTATATTTTTGTGGCAATAGTTTCCATACTAATTTATGGTTTAGAATTGAATGTTTTGTTTACAATAGGTTTTCGCAGAGCGTGTCGGGAAGGTTGCAATGAATTGCAAAGACGTTTCGCAGAAACGCGCCGAATTGGCGATTTTCAAAAAATCGGCAATTCGAAATTTTCAAAAAATCGCCAAGCAGTGCCCTAAACCGCATTTTCACCTTGTTTTTTAATATTTTAACATAAAATCTGCTGGGTGGAGCATCGCAAGATCGTGGGAGGATGTGTCAATAGATACTTTAAAAAACTGCTTGGCATAATTTATGGCCAGCTACCATGCTTCATGGCGAGGCTGATGAAGATGATATCCAAGAATCTGTAGGTTTTTGGATATTACAAAACAAAGGTTAAATTTTCCAGTTAATGAATTTTGTAAAGAAATGTGGAGAAGTGGTAATAAATGAAGCTGATGTAACAGAAGTTTTTCATTGTGATGACAATGCCCCAACCATCAATCAAATGACGACGAAATCTATAGTATGGTTCCTAAATCCAAAAAATACTGCTATCGAAAGTGACAGAGAGGTTATTAAGAGAGAAAAAGTTTCGATTGATTAGTTAGTCGGAATTCTCGACATAGCAAGTACAGGATTTGAACAAAATGGAACTTTGTAACTGAACAAGAAATTGTGTGTCAATAGAATTAAAGAGAAAGTATTAGCATAAGAAAACAAAGCAACAAGGATTTTTATATATTTCATTTTATAATTTCTGCATGCCATCTTACTGATTTAAACTGATGATCTAATATCTGGAATAATCCAAATCCGGAATTGTCCCGAGTTAGGACCTTGTATTTTGTTATAAATCTTTAATATGCAGTTAATATTTTTTTATGGTCAGTAACATGCTCAACCTTGCACTCCAATTACACACCACTTGCTTATACTACAAGTATACCAAGAAATTGAAACCACTTTTTAAGAAGTGGCTGTTTACAGTTAGCAGAAAGACAGGTCAAGAATGGCCTAGAGCAAAAATCACTTACAGGAACAGTTTTCTGTCAATGTAGACTTGAGGAAACCATGAGACTTCAGAAAAGTTAATTTTAAACCTTAGGCTGCCACATGAACTCTAATTAGGTGTTTTACTGCTATACAAAGGCTTCATGAGCTCAGATTCCAAGCAAGAAAAACCAATGCTTTGTATTACAATGATTTCACATTCTGAATGGACCTATTTAACATATTTATATTTAAGGTAGTATTGTTAATAGAAAGAAGAGTGTCAACAGAACCAAAAGGAATGAACAACGTACTGTTTACCTGTGAGCCGAGACATAGCCCTGAACCATAATTCTAGATGTGTTCCATCAGAAGGGAGTTCTATCGAAGAAACACAATTTGCCATTCCCTATTAATGAAAAATTATGTTTCCATAGAAGCAATTTTACAGTTTAAATATTCAGAAATGGCCACATAATGGTGCATATGTTTGAGAGATTTTGTAATGGCCACAGGCATGTGGTTTAGTTCTTGGAACCTAATGTCAGGCTGTTTAGGGATGCTCTTAAGGCAGACTTTTTGTTAAAGGATAACAATAATCAAGGGCCACAAGCTGGAATCACATTTAAACACAGATAAAAATACCACAACTTTCACAGAAAACCCATCACTATTATCATCA
>KK120670.1:96152-118027 GCA_000611955.2 Stegodyphus mimosarum | reverse complement strand
CATATGCTAAATATTATGTTAATCATGTCATCATCCATTTTTAAGAGAGTGAATATTATTTATATTAATTTGTTTTCGTACACTTGTATTTTTGAAAATTATTTGCATAGATCTTGCACTAAATATTCAAGCACAAACTAAAAATATTTTTGGATTAAAATTTATTCTATGGTACTCCTTAGCGAATCGTTTCTTTTTTTATCCGAAGATCGTGCTGATCCTTCCACCCGCTGTGCAAAAACAAAACAAGAAGTCAAACACTTACACAAACTGGGTGTCCATGTACACATTGACCTATTTTAACTTCAAAAAACATCAGAGAATTGCATAAACTGGGCATTGCGCATTACCTTAACTTTGACCATGTACACATCGACCTATTTTAACTTAAACAAAATTAGGAAGCTAAAACAAAGTTAAAACTATCATGTTAAACGGAAAAAATTCACCACTGTCTTAACACACAGAAACGAACAAATAATCAAAAATACGCAATATGTTCACATCTTACATGAGCTTATCCTCCACATAAGCAATTCAGTTAAATATTTGGTCGTTTCAGCTCATCTGCTGTTAATGGCAGATAAATACATATAATAGTATCCAAGAAAGCCATAAATACGTTTTTTTCCCCCTTGCTCTTTCTTTCACCACAGATATTCGGCCAGATAATAGTGCAAGCTGTCCTTTGTTTTCTTTCTGTTTTGTATACTCCTTCCAGCAGTCAGAAATTTTTGTCATATCCGGAATAATATATTCATTTATAACACTAAGAAAACTTTCAGGCACCACTTTCATAAGACATTACGCACGTGCAACCAAACACAGCAATTGAAAATCCTTGGTCCATACCAAAGGGTTACTATTACAAAAAATAGCCAAAACTCAATTTATCACAACACATTTGGTGATGTTCGCACAATTTTTGCCAATATTATCAACATTAGGGTTACTGAAAAACCTATTTAACGCAGCCGGCTTCCAGATTTCAAGAACAAACAATATCACTTGGCAATTTTTTCAAACAAAAACCAAGGGAACCATGCAATAAATATCAACTTTTTTTTTTCATAATACATTGTTTTTTCTCTATTGTTAACCTTGCATGTTACAAAATAAATATCATGGAAGTATTCTATGTCATAAAATTGTTTAATTAAAAAGTGTTAATCAGTAACCTGCACAATAATTTGGGCACGCACTAAAAATGTTTATTGAGGTGTTTCAGCTGATGAAGTTTCTTGTCATTTTTTGTTTTAAATAAAATTACATTACATAAATTATTATCTGTATTTCAAAATAATTACTTTGTAAGGTTTTAGTTAAACTAACAAAGTTTTATTTTAATTTAAATCTTTCTATCTCTTCTCCTTTTCAACTTCCCATTAGAAGAAGCGCCGTTTTCAGCTTATGCTAATTTGAAGTGGAGCCAACGACTATTTAAGCCATAGGTAGAAACCTCTCAGTGTGAGAGAGCTTTTAGTCTCAGATCACGGTCATTCTATTTGACGTTCGCCTGACCAGCTAGCTGTTAAATTCTAAGCCATAGTGCTTGTTACGTGATTGCTTATTGCAATAAATACAAGTGCGTTAGTATTAGTAAATCTTGCTACGCACCATTTAGTTAGAGGCCAACCTCGCGCGTAGCTCTGTAAGCAAAGATTAATTTAATTTCTATTTAGCTTTAGTTTTAAATTTACCTGATTGTTCATTTTAGACCCAAGTGTGGTCTTTTACTTTCTGTATCCCTCCCGAGTAACGAAGTGGTTTGTAAATAATATTGACTTAATAAAAGAGGATTTTAAATTCCTTTCAAGTGCAGTTATTCTCCAACTTAATCACAGTATCTACCACCAGAACATAGCTGCATTCAGCTCCCTGTTCCAGATTAGGACTTAAGGAGTTTCACAAAGATGTTTGCCAAGAATATGCACCGAACACTCAGTCCTGACAACTTGTTTTGCAAAATATATTAATAGTTCCATATCTGAAGTGAATGTGGCTAGACACCAGAAGTAAATGACAATTTTGTTTAGTTTAATTTTTTATTATTTTAAAGATGATGAAAGTAGAACTGGGGAAAATGCACTTAAGTCTGTTCCACATCTTATGCTAACAGGAAGAAATCGAAGATTTGTCTACCAAAAAATCTAATAAACACAAAAATTAGTGCTGTAAAATGCACATTAAAATTCATTAAAATTCTGTGACATTTCTTTGAAAGCTCTACTGGAAGCAATTATTATAGAGGAATATGGTATATAGTAAAGTATTCTTCAGTGCAAAAATTAGTGGAATTCCATGCACATGTTATATTTGTTATGCTTATGTTATCCATCCAAAGCATATGGCTGGGAAATGGAGAACTGTATGCTCTTTTTGGTGCTAAAATTGTATGTTTTCGTACTTTTCCTTTGCATGAGAAACTTCAGTATGCCTCATCAAAAGAAACTGCTGTCTTACAAACAACTTTCTAAGTTTGACAAAAGAAGAATTGCTATTTATAGAGACTGCAGTTTATACTTCTACAAAATTATTGCTCTTGTTGGATGAAATCAAGTCACTGTGATGCGAAGATGGAATTGGTGCAGTTTGGATTGTCTGACTGACAGCCATCTATTTTTGACATGGTTGATTCTTATAACACTACTAAATATGAAAAATTCATTTGAAAAAGATAAATTATTTTTTATTTTCTCTTTTTTTATTTAATGTAAAATTAATTAACTTCAGATTTACTGTTAAAAATATATGCATTTTTTCCCTAGTTGAACTAATTTTAATAACATTGTTTTGATTTTTATTTCTTTTTTCAGTCCCAACTTTTTAACAGATATCTCCATCTTAGGTGATTAATTATGTTTGGGTAAAGTATTTTGCTTAGGTCATTATGATGTTTAAATAGAATTTCAACTGTAATTCTAATCAAAACTTGAAATAAAGATTTAAAAAAAGGTTAATGGTGAAAAAGATTTTTCACATGAAGATTTTTGATATGTAGTTCTGTGTACTTCCTTTCTCTCAAATATTTGATGTCTCTTTTCTTAAATTTCAGGAAATAAACTGGACTGTTTTGGTGTTGCATTTGCTGTTGTTGCTGCATTTCAAGTTTTGGGATATAAAGATGTTCATTTGGCATTGTCTGAAGATCATGCTTGGGTCACATATGGCAAAGACTCTGAAGAAACCGCAGAAGTTACTTGGCATGGTAATTTTAATTTTTTCTTAAATTTGCATAACTAACTCAGATAATTTCATATGCTTTATTCATATAAAACCTATCTTGTTAGACCTTTCCAAAAATAAATGTGCTCTATAAATTTCTGTTTTATAATTTCTTGAGGTGCAGTTCTAATTAAATTTTTATTTAAGAGTTTTGTTGAGATAAATATTTGAAATTTGCATACCTACCATCACACAGTTTGATGATTTTTTACAGAAGAAAAATTAATGATGTCTTATAATTGCAAAAAATTGTATATTTCATATGTACTTGTTATTACATAGTTTAATTTTTATTAATATATTTTTCTCAAACAATTAAAAATATATTGGTAAAAGTTTACAATTGGGTGCCCCTTGTTATTTGGCGATTCTGTTTTGATGCCAAGATCGGCGCCAATAAGACACAATTTCAAGATGGCCGCTACACAAAACCAAAACAAGAAGTCAAAGAATTTCACAAACTCCATGTCCATGTACACATCGACCTATTTTCACTTAAAAAAAACATCAGAGAATTGCACAAACTAGTCATTGCACATTTTGACTTTGTCCATGTGCACATCGATTTATTTGCAATTAAGTAAATCAAGAAGCTATAACCATGTTAAAACTCTCATGGTAAACAGAAATGGGGTTTCATCGCCAAAACTGAACAAAATTTTTCGCCAAAAAACAAGGGGCACCCAATTCTACACTAGAGCCAATATATTTATCGCAAACAGTTTTTGGTGTTGGGGGAATTTTTACAGTCTTCACTTTAAGAATAGATTCAATGCGGGTGTTTCCTTCAATGGTCTGATCTTGTTGCTATGTAAATCCTGTTAAATATGATTCCATATGGTGGTGGGATGTCCCCTCCTGGTTTTTTTTATTATCCTATTTTGTAGATCTTCATATTCTTTCTACATGTTGCACATGTATGCCAGTTCCTAGATTGGCAGAGTTGTATGTATGATTTACTGTTTGTGTACCAATCCAGCTTCTTCTAGTTCTGAGCTTTTACTTTGTATATAGACGTTAATCCATTTCTAAGGTTATATTTTCTCTTTTTTTTCTTTAGTCTCTTTATCGAGAATGCAAAAATCTTCCATATTGAGTGTGTCACAGGCTTGTAGTCTAAATCTTTGTAGTGGAGTTTAATTCTCATTAACTCCTATTTGAGAGATATGGTGAAAGACTGACGACTATTATCAAATTCGTTAACCCGTTTGATTCCCGACATGTTTATAACAGTTTTTTTACATTTTTTAAAAGGTTGTTTCCCAAGATCCATCACAATCAAATGTGAATTTGAGCATTTGCAATTGGTGAAAATGCGCTTTAGCCCTCTGCTTGGCGATGTTTTGAAAATCGCCAATTCGGCACCAATTAATTGCAACCTTGCCGACACGCTCCGCGAAAACCTATTGTAAACAAAACATAGAATTCTAAACCATAAATTAGTATGGAAACTGTTGCCACAAAAATATAATAAAATAATATGCAAAACGAACATTACGATCATTAAAATATTTGTCAGTTACCTTTAAATTAATTATTTACATTTTATGTTGTAATACTTACACATTTTATGCCGTTACATAACCTTCCCGACACGCTCCGCGAAAACGTAACCAAAATGGCATCCCAGAAAGAAGGAATTTTTTTTAAAAGGGCATTAAAATTACAAACGATACCATGTACACACCGTTCCGTTTTAACTTAAAAAAAAAATCTGAGAATTGCACAATGTAGGCAACGTACACAAATAAACAAAATAAGCTAGAATAACGAAAATAAATTACAAGAAAATGCCATGTGCACAGCGTTCCTTTTAAACTTAAAAAAAACTTCAGCGAATTGCACAATGTACGCAACGTGCACAAATGAACAAAATAAGCTAAAATAACGAAAATAAATTACAAGAAAATGCCATGTGCACAGCGTTCCTTTTAAACTTAAAAAAAACTTCAGCGAATTGCACAATGTAGGCAACGTACACAAATCAACAAAATAAGCTAAAATAACGAAAATAAATTACAAGAAAATGCCATGTGCACAGCGTTCCGTTTTAACTTAAAAAAAACATCAGCGAATTGCACAATGTAGGCAATGTGCACAAATCAACAAAATAAAATAAATTGCAAACGATACCAGCGTTCTGTTCTTCAGCTGAGCCAAATTATTTCAATAAAAGGCAACAAAATATAAAAATTAAGCAACTTGCACTTCCAATAAAGTAATAAATGTACATGTACATTCACTCACCTCTCTCAGCATCACAGCTAAATCCATACCGACTCGGTATTTAGCGAAATATAAGGTACGAAAATAGCAAACACTCAACACAAAAACACCGCATTCAAAGAATACAACGACAACTGAAATAACTACTTAAATTAACACGTAAGAATTTCGAATAAACCGCTACGTCATCTCACATTACCAATAAAACCGTTCTTTATGAAATAGGAAATACGCATGCGCGAAAACTACATGTTTCCGTAGCTTCAAAATACCCAGTCAGCCATGTTCGCGGATATACGGAGTTACCCATGTTGGCGCGTTTATTGCTCATTCAAAAACAATCGCCGCCAAGCAGTGGGCTAAAGCGCATTTGGGCCTTGCAATTTTGTGGGAAACTATAGTTTATGTGTATTTCCTGCAGTATGTTTTATCTTTTGATATGACATAATTGATAAATATTCTGTCTTAGGTGCTATCAATCAGGTCACTCCAAATAATTGTGTGTTAGTCTTTTGACAGAACACATAGAAAGTGTATTGCTTAGCATGATACATATTCAGATCGTCTTCTTTCACAATTTTATAAGAAGTGCTATGGTTGAATTCTGCTGCTGTGTTATGTTTGTAATTTGAGATTGTTTGAACTGCATCAAAATTTACTTGTCTTGGGTTTTGTTTTTTATTCTTACCATTGTTGGGTGACCAGTACGCTTATCTCCATGTCTGTTTTAGGTATAAAATGTTTATGGGATTTTTGTACAAAACATAGTGGTTTGAAGACTTTTTGGCCATGCACTTGCTCTACTTAAAATGTTTTCTGTAGAATAGCTTAGTTTTGGCAGATTCCTTTGCTTGCTCCTTTGTTCAGACTACAGTATTTTTGATTCCTACATATCATATTTCACAAAATTGAATTTATTTTGTATTAAATTTCATTAATGTTGCATGCAATTCTCAAAGCATAAATTGTTAATGTATGTGGATGTATTAGAAAGATTCGGGATTATCTTTATAACATAAATGATAGCAGAAGGTTCGTGAGCAGCAATACTGATCTTCAGTCTTGATAAGGTAGGTGGTGTGCTAAGAAACATCACTGTGCTTATATTGTAAGTTATTATAGTGGTCTTTTTGTGTACATGGTTGTGTGTGTTCACAGTTGTGATTACATTGTGGACGGAAAAGTGGAACAGTGAGCTAAAGCATGGTTCTGAATTAAAACAGGCAAATCTACCACATAGGCATTGTACATGCTTTGGCAATAAATTTTATACTCTACTTTTAGTTACAGAGGTGCTTACAGAGGTTACTTCGCATATACAGTCAGCCATATGTTGAACAATTTGTTCTGTAGGCAAAATTGCGTAATGAAATTTTTCAGTCTAATTTTTCTAGATGAGGAATCGGTTCTAAAGAAATCGATAGTTCATCTTCATCTTCAGCGCTTGATTTATTACCAGTACCAATAAGTGTCAAATAGTTCAACATGACTAGTGTCCATTTTGTGGAAGATAAAAGAAAAATGTAGCAATTTGGACTTAGGAGACAAAACTTTTGTGAACCAATTAAAGCAAATGCCAATGAATTTAAAAGCATCGATGACACTTATTTAAGTTTCGACTGTATGTTCAGTCACTGAATCAGAATGATAGATTTAACTGCACAGAATCAGGATGATTCTCCAAAACATCAATGAATTGAGATGATTTGTCTAAAACTGGACAGAATCAGGATGATTCTCCAAAACTTCACTGAATCGGGATGATTCATTTAACATGGATTCAGGGTTATTCCACTCAAACTTCACTGAATCGGGATGATTTATTTATAAATGCTATATTTATTGCATATCACTGTTGCATGAGTATATATATATATATATGTATGTATATGTGTGTGTGTGTAATTTAGATAAAATTTATTTTCCTTATTCAATTAAATCTTGATATGGATTTGGGTTTCCACACAGTCCAAAGCAACTCTGAACTCTAGTAGTAAGCTTTCTCCAGTCCAAATCACAGTATCAGATCAACTTTACTATAAAATAAACTCTGAAAGTAAAAATTTTGAAATCCCAGAATTGTTTGAAGGCAACTTGACTGCACATGTGGAATTACAATTTTGTTTATCTTCAATACTTTTGCTAGGCGACTGCACTATTGCAACACATTTTTGAGCCATTTATTTTCCTTTTCTAAATTTGAATTTTGTTTCTTCTCCTAATTCTGTGAGAATATTAAAAAGTTCACTAGAACAATCATCTGTTGTAGAACCAGAGCCTTTCAGTTCTTTTTCAATAAGTCCCAGTCATATGATGATTTCTGAAGTGTTGTCATTTTCCTATTATGGAATAAATCTACGGAATGTAAATCTCTACATAGTTTCAAATATGAACGCACATTAAAACTGTCACACATTTATTCATTATTTCATTCTTCATTTTGATAGTTGGCACTTTAAGAACTGGATTCTGCAACTGAACAAGCTTAGTAACATTTTCTTCTGCAAAGTTATGTATTTTATTTCATTTTGTAAATCATTTGATTTTAAATTTACCCTTTCTTCTGCAGTAGTTTCATTAATATCTTTTTTGTTGTTGAAGAATCTGTAACATCATTTATAAAATTCTTCCAGATATCTGCAGTTCGCTGTTTCTCTCTCGTTGTGATACTGCAGCTGATTCAGTGGATGTACATTCTTTATCTATTTCACTTTTTGTACTTTTGCTCAAAATTAATTCTTTATCACAAACCATTTCTGGAAAATTACGTATTGCGCATTTGGTATTTTTCAAGTCATCATTTAAAAACACAGAAGTAATCACATTATTGATTTAGAAAATCGCTTGTGCCCAGGTGTTCAACTTGGAGTCAGCAAACACAATTTAGCATTTTAAGTAATTTTTAAATAAATGAAAAGTTTGATACTTTTTAACGTAAGCATTAAGAATTGCACTACGTTTAAATTCCACTTATTATTTCTTTTATTTACAAAATTAAACATGCTTTCATCCTATGTTGAACTATAATAATCAATTTAACTTTGTATAAAATACAGTTCCTACTTACTGCATAATTGCTTTAAACCCAAGGACATTGGATTAATCCTTCACTGTGGCTGTTTATTACCAGGTTGGCAAAATCAAAATTTTCCATATCAGTAGGGTGGTGATTTTCTTCCTTTAACTCAGGAAAAACTCAAAGAAAAAAACTAGCTCGGCTTTCAGTAATAATTTTACAATTTTTAAGACTTCGGGCTCACTGTTAGGCTGCCAATATATAACCAGAGGGCCATGTAAACTTTACACTTAATAAAATAAATTTAATTAAAATAAAAACAGTGCATAGAAAAATTACATGTCAGAAGTAATACAAAGTTACATAAGGTAATTTACTCTTGGATAAGAGAAAAAGTTATGTCCATGCAAAAAATCTGTCGAATCTCCAACTAACAGTTGAGATGTTAGTTGTTTCAAAACTTTTTTGACTGTTGCCATGTACCGTTAGGTTATACAGTTACGTAAGTTCAGATGTAACTGCCAGCTTAACTTCCCCAAAAAGTGTGCATTGAAGAAATTTTTTGAACCATTTCTTTTATGTTGGATGGTGACTGGTTTTAATTTTTTATTTAATTTGTGTGTTGTTAACAAAGCAAATAATTGCCATTATGCTGTCTTAAAAATTGTGGATCATAGATTAGAATGCAAAGAAGGAAACGGCTTCCAAAACTGAAAGTACTTAAGAGAAAAAAAAAGTATGCCAATGCCAATGTTCAGAGTGAAATTGGATTTGGAACTTTAAAAATAGCAATACAAAGCAAATGCTAGAAGAGGTGTAGAGGCCTACATGAAGGTATAATATAATCTTATTGCAAAAGTGCAGATGAATGTAAAAAGTCACATCAGCATCTTTTGTATATTATAACTGAATGAAGGTGGTATGACTTAATAATGTTTTATAGGGAAGGGGAATGAAGACAAAAGGGGCCAACCAGTGACATGTGGTGTTACTGAGAAATCTTGGCTGTACCTGAATGGCTATCCAGTTAGGTGTACAAGACGTATGGAAGTAGCAGCCCTTGTTTCTGGTATTAACCCTTCTATTAATGCTATGTCGGACAGTATAGAATTGGCTCGATTACAGCAGGTATGTGAGTTGTTTCCTTTATGCAATTTATCTATTAAGCATGGAGTGGTTAATTTATTTAAATTGTTTATTATGAAGTTATTACTAGAATTTTATAAATTGAGCTAATGAAGACTGTTAATGCATTATCTGTGTCTAGAAAATTGATGTATTTGACTTGATTTTTTTTTTATACATATGCTGATAGTTTAACACAACTTTGGTAAACTGAAAAATTAAATGGAGTTGGTATTTAAAATTGTTGAAGAATTTTAAATCATGTTGTATAATTAAATTGTTCTGATAAGTATGTTCTCTGTAATTTTCAAAATACTTCTGAGAATTACTTTTGTGTTATAATATTTAAACAGAATGTGTGAGCAGACCTTTTCATTATATATAGTTAGTGGTATTTTCTATTAGATACTTAATTATTATTATTATTTTAATTCTAAATACACCTGAAATTTTAATTTTTATTTAGTCTTGACCATTAAGTTTGTTCACTGTTTGGTTTAACTGATTACTAATAATTAATGTACAATGTAATTTTAGCTTCAACAGTATAATATTTTAAATTCTACCATTTTAATTTATGAGTTTGTGACTATTTAAATTTTAAATGCTTTAAAAATGCTGAAACTACTCTTATACACTCTCTTGGTTAGCGAGAAACTCCACATGAGAAATTTCCCAGCACCATGTCACTAAATTTTTTGTCTACATTTCTACTTTAAGCCTAAAATGTCTGCAAAAGCGTGGTTTTCACACGTGCAAAAACCGCACTTTTAATACACAATTTACGCCAAAAATCCGAAACAAAAATTTAGATTACAAAAACATAAAAGTTTCTAACCAAAAATATTTGACAACAATCCATGTACACAGCGATCTGTTTTAACTTAAGAAAAATCAGAGAATTGCACAATCTATGCAGCGTAGGAATCTAGGAATTGTGTACTCCTTGCTAAAATAAACGAACATAATAACAATAAATTTCGAACAATACCATGTACAGAACGTTCTGTTTTAACTTAAAAAAAGTCAGGGAATTGCACAATCTAGTCATCGTGCACAGCTGTGGCACTGCGCACAATGCAAAAAAATAAACTAAAATATTAAAATAAATTACAGACAATTAAAAAAAAACAGCAATAACAACAGAAATTTATAGGAAAAAAAATGAGCACAACATGCTACAAAATAAGAACAATATAATAAAATGCACTTACCATTGTGAATGCTTCGTCAAACAGCAGAAATATCAATTTCAAACATCAGAAAAACTCGTCAATTTCCACCACTTTATCCTTATACCCTATCTTCTGAGACACAGAGCATACGAAGTCCAGCATACATTTGTAAATAAAATCTGCATAAACATGCCCGTGAACGAAAGACTCATTAACAACTCCAACATTGTACCTTTTAATACTAAATTTACCTTGCACACAATCCAAAATACAGAAATGAAATTTTGCCTTCACGTCTTTCATTGCAACATAAGCCATTTGAAAATGCCCACCAAGCCAATAACCACTCCAGCAAAATAAAGTTTCAACATCAAAAGGGTTGCCATACAAACAACATTGCACCAAAAACCATCGCAGAACATACAATCGCACCAAAAACCAGCGCAGAACACATATCACTACATTTGGAGACACCACACATCTGAGGGCATATATAAGAATAGTACCAAAATGCTACTGTATGGGAAAACAAAACTGCATTTATTTTACACATATCATATATTACAAATACAATATTAAAATTTCATTTAGTTTAGAGGCATAGAACATACAGAGATCAATACTGTGCATAGTCACCATAGTCAGCAAAAACTGTTACTGTATAGTTAGACATAGAATGAAATAGGCATATTACTTACTGTTGATGAACCTTTGAGTTTGATGGAATTCATTTGTTGTGATTTCTGTATGTTGTCATGGCAGTCTTTGTGCAACATGAATAAAAAATATTTAATCAGTGAAAGATTTGGTGAATATGTAAGCAAGGTAGAAATATAATATGCTCTTTATTAAGGAAATGTTGGGCATAATGTGCAACATTTGGGCATTCTTTGTCCTACTCATAAGTAGCTCCTCAGAAGTCTTGAAGGTATGAGACAACTACAGGTTTAATATATCTGTGATATAATGGTAGCTGTGGTATTGGATACAGACCTGCAATTCTTATTTTACTTTATACCAGGAATTGAATAACTAGCCACTTAAGATGCATGCAAGCATCCAGTTACTTGAAAAAAAAAAATCTCTTTTGTGACCCCAGGTACTGGGCTACTTTGCCAGCGAGTAATGTGAGTCTCCAACAACAGTCGTTGTGCTGATGCACAAGGATATAATGCTGCATAAAAAAGTAGAATTGGGTATTTTCTGATTATTCTCCTCCCCCTCCCACATCTTCAACAGTTCATTGATAGCTTTGTAAATTGGTGAAACATATTTGTTTACCTATCTTTGTGGCTCTTAGGTATTTTCTTGTTATTAAATAATAATAGAAAGAAGCATTTAAGCTTATAAGAAAAAAAAAATGTTATGAGGAAAACCAAATATTTATATTGCAGAGCTCTGGACTGTACTTTTAAAAGGAGGCTAAGCAATGTTGGCTTTATGAACAATCCACTATGTTGCAGATGGTGCCACATTATATCTACAGATATAAATTGCTATGTCACATATTCTTAATTCCAGAGCTATGGTTCACAATGTCGATCTTTGAACTCAGTAGGCCCTGAGCATGAGATGTCTGTCCTTTTAGTCACTGGTGTGTGTGTGTTTTTGTAAGCTGATGAATTTTTTGTTTTCCTTCTGCATTCATTGATTTTTTTTTTATTCCTATCACGTAGTTTTATAGCAGAGTAATTGACAGTCATGTTGTGCTGCATTTCGGTACTTACGTATTAACACCAACGCAGCAGAAGTTGTACTAATGCACCAATAAAGAGCAACCTTGTTTGCACACACAACCCTGTTGTTCACACATGCATGCAGTTATCTTTTGGATTCCTTGTTGCCTTGTTGTTTGCCGATTTTTGAAACGCCATTTTTTGTTTGCTGATTTAGTGCTACGAAAATGTGTATTTGGGATTTGCCAAAACCAGAACAAGATACAATTTTATTTTTTCAGGAACGAAGCATTTTCCCAAAAAAAGGAAAATGTACCAATTCCCATGACATGAAACTTTGTTTTGGAAATGTAATTTAAGACAGTGTGATCAGCAAGTGGGAATTAGAAAAGACAACTGGTTTGAGGGAAGCAGAATTCTATATTGTTCAGCTTTGAGATTCATGTACTGCTGGTGCAAGGAGTTGATGTCAATTAAATTTTATGAAAGGCAACTTGATTTATCAGAGACAACTGGTTTGAGGGAAGCAGAATTCTATATTGTTCAGCTTTGAGATTCATGTACTGCTGGTGCAAGGAGTTGATGTCAATTAAATTTTATGAAAGGCAACTTGATTTATCGGAGACAACTGGTTTGAGGGAAGCAGAATTCTATATTGTTCAGCTTTGAGATTCATGTACTGCTGGTGCAAGGAGTTGATGTCGATTAAATTTTATGAAAGGCAACTTGATTTATCGGATAAAACTGTTATAGATTGGAACAATGACAATGTGAATTATGTCTCTTGGATATGGAGAATAAACCAAACAAGAAAGTAAGTGGACCAGATTGCATTGTGGATATTGGTGAAAGTTTGTTTACTAAACGTAAAAATAATTGTGTTCGAGTATTACCCGAACAGTGGGTGTTTGGTGGTATCTGTGGAGAAACAAGAGATTTGTTTTTTGTCACTGTTCTTAATAGAACTGGCTGTACCCTTCTTGATAAAATTATTGAAAACTTTGCAGATGGTAGCACAATTTATTCTGACAGTTGGAAAGGTTACCAAACGAATAGAATAGAACTAGAAGGATAATACATGCTAAAGTTAATCATAAGTACAATTTTATTGATCCTGCAGGAGTTTATACACAAACAGTTGAGAGAATGTGGGGCAGTGCTAAACGCAGGAACAAGAGACATAGGGGGACAGCGAGACATCATTTGGAATCTTATTTATCAGAGTTCATATGGCGACAGCATCAGGTGAAAGAAAATAGAGACTGATTTGAATCTATGTTAAATTCTGTATTGGCTCATTTTCCATCAAAATCCGATTGACTACTTTGTTTTTAAATAAAGTGTTTTATTTTATTATTTGCTGCAAAAATTTTAAGTGTAGATTGGTGGCACTTGAAAAACTGCCAAATCTGTAGCTGTGGTGGCATTAATATGTAAGTACCTGCATTTCTTCCATGTCTGAATTCTGACTTTTACTTATTCTGACTTTCATTTTAATGAGTTCTGTCTTCCGATGAGGCATATTTAGACTTTCTATGCAAATAAAATTAACAAACATAATTCACATTTGAAAAATCCATAATTTATTCTCTTCTTTTATGCTGAATCTAAGTGGTTTTTATGCATGATGAAATGTGCTTATGTACTGTATCATTTATCTTACCATGTTGTACTTGTCATGCAAATTTCGGATCTGTTAGATGTTTCTTGCATTGTATGGCTGATTTAATGACAGTGATGTATAATACAAAAATTGTTGCAAGAACTGAACTTCTCTTCTAAGGCTATCTATATTATACTGAAAAAGTGAATCTCCTTTAGTGATACTAGGATTAAGTGACACTCATAAAAGTTTTAGATCCAAAAGATCAGTTAGTATATTTAAATTTCTGCTCTTAGCAGATACCTCTTTAAAGCCTGTATGTTAAATTCATAGTGATAACAACATTGTCGTGCTAATTTTAAAAAAGCTTGAAATGTATCTCTTTTCTGTTCACTTAAATTATATTAAATTCAACCGTGTGCAAAAATATCTTTGAAAAGAGGGTAGTTTAAAAAAAATGGTATTTAAATTTAGACAAAACAATGATCTTATTTTGGCTTAGGTTATAAGTAAAATTCTATTGATTTTGAGTGCGATCAGACACTCCCTCTTCTTCAGGAGCAAAATAATTCATGAGCTAGGATGCATGATATAAATGTATAAACCATTTGGGCCTTGAGCATGAGATGTATATTCTTTTGGCCATTATGTTTGTATCGTGATCTTATGAATTTCTCTTGTCCCTGCTGCATTTTTTTACTACTGATGAGAAGGACCTATGTCTGATCATCCTTAAAATTGATTCATTTATAATCTACATCAAAATAAGATAACTGTTTTGTGGTATTTTAAATTTTACATTGACATGTTTCTCTTGCTACTTAAATTTGATATTGTTGAAACTTTTATTATTACCGAGGATATTTTTTATTCATTACTTCTTATTTTTCATTTTCAGGCTTCAAAAGTACTTATGTTATATGAAGAAAGTAGATAAGTACAAATAATAATAATTTTATTATAATTTTTTAGCAACTTCTATGGCTGTTGTATGATTTAAACCATTTAAAAACTTACCCAATGGCTTTGGGGAATCTTGGTGATTTGGAAGAGATATCTCCTAGTCCTGGTCGTCCTCCACCTATAGAACTCTTTCGAGAGTCTATTTTAGCTGCTCAAAGTTTTTATTGCAATATGCATGTTTATCCATATACGTACCTTGGAGGGTACCTCTACCGGAATGGACGTTATAAAGGCGCACTTGAAGCCTGGGCTAATGCTGCTGATGTAATTAGAAAGTATGTTGCTTTATGTTTTGTTGCTTAAAAAATTTCAGTTTCTGTCTTTCATCAAATTTAATCGTAATACATATTTTTGTTGCTTAAGAAAATGTGTGTATAATATTGCTTGCTGTCTTTTGTTGAACACTCTTATGTATAATTTTGTTGCTGTAAGAAATTTTGTAAAATAATATTACTCTCTTTATCAGTTGTTTGTCAATAGAAATCTAATTAATATTCAATAGTAATTTCTGAATTAAATCTTTAGAAGGATGCTTTCACATTATCGAATTTGATTGATTGTATGTGCTGTAATTCTACAATGTGTCTCAAAAATCTTGAAGCATATTTTTTTTGCCATGCCTCAACAGATTGCAACTCAGGTATATTGAGTTGGGTAGGCAAGACCCTCAGCTTTGCAGAGCACCCTATGTCAGGCTGCTCCAGGCATCTGTGGCATCATGATCGCTGATTTAGTTCACCCCTGTTTTGAGACCATGGCATGGTGGATACTTTTAAACAATTTTGGGCAATAAAGTTTTGCACAAATCTCGACCAAAAAAGATGCAAAAACTCATGAACTGCTTAAAAGGCATACAGGATTCTGCTCTTTCATGTATGTAAGTTACAAGGTGGATCGAGAAGGGGACCAGGAAGGGGGATAACCCACGCTCAGGATAGCCATTAGTAAGACAGTTTGATGAAAATGTGAGTCGTGTGCATGAGTTGTTGAATGCCAGCTGTTGAATGAGTGTTCAGTTGTTACTGTGTGGATGTTCTAGAAAGACTGTAAAAAAAGGTTATCCGCATGTGAAAAGGCATTGCCGCTACCTGACTCTTGCATCATGACAATGCACCCAGCTAGATGTCTTTGTGCTTTCACAAATTCCTGGCAATGCATTATGGCATCATTGCTGCAGCTACCCTTACATTTGCAACCTCACTTTAGCTGACTTCTTTTTGTTCCCAAAGATCAAGAAAGGATGCTACTTTGATAGCATAGAGACTATCCACGTGACTGTGGCAACAGCTTTAAATGAGAGTGCCATTGAGGCCTTGGAGGGGCATACCAGGCCTGGGAGAATCGTTGAAACATTTTGTAGATGCTCATGAACAATACTTTGAGGAATATGAACCCTTTGTGCAGATCTTGTTCATAAATCTTTTTTAGCCCAAAAGAGACGTTAGTCTCGAATGGAATATTAGTCTCAAAACATCATTTCGCATTGAATCACAATAAACAGCATATCACTTTTCAGATTATTGCCACCAAATGTTATCACCCTGTGTTATATTTAAAGAAGTTAAATAATGAAGAATCTGCATGAATGTATGCATTTTTCTTGCAAACATGGGCACCTGGAAGCCCAGAATGCTGTTTTTAAATATTTTATGATTTTGCTGTTGAATTTTATATGGCATAAACTCTAAGAATGTGACGTTTAATAAAGTAAACACACAAAATGTTAATAATTAAAAGACACATGCAAAAAGGTTTTGTAAAGCTGTCTTAATAAGAAATTTTTGTATTTTGCTGTTGAATTGTATGTGCCGTAAGTGCGAAGAAAATGATGTTTAATAATGAAGCTAGAAAGGCAAACACACAAAAAAAGGGTTACTAAGAGTGAGTATAACAGCAGCGTGGTAGATTGCATGCTCAGTGAGAGTATAAAAAAACTTTAACAGACCCTTTTGAGTGATCATTAAACTCTGAAACCTTTCAGTTCTTTTTTTTTTTTTTTTAATTTTATATCATTAGTTTTATTTTTAGTTTTATTATTATTTTTTAAATATATTTCATGACTTCTGGGATACACCTTATATGTGCTTGTTGATTTTATGTATATGTACCACTTTGAAAATTCTTAAAATGTGCTTTAATTTTGCTTTAATTATGCTTTAATTTTTTTTTAATCATAGTAAATGCCAGTTCTAGTTTTAACATCTTTTGAGTATTCACATGTATTCTACTGTTATTTCTACAAAACAGTGTTCATTTAATGTGCTAGTAGATCAACAAATGTGATTTTATAATTTCACTATCATTAATATTGTTATCTAGCTCTGAATTATGTTGGCAGATTAAGTTATGTGCTCTTCACATTATATTAAATTGATTGAGAGTACACTGATATTCTGCTAGGAGCTTATGTGAAGAGGAAGCCCATGGATGACCCAGGAGCTTTTTCTAAAAAATGGCAAAAACTTGGTTTAACTCGTACAGGACAAATATTTGAATTAAGGGTATTGCTGTTACATTTGTCTGTCTCATCTTTTTGCGTATGTGCATGTGCCATTCTGGTTAGTGGTGAATGTGGTTAGCATGATAGGTATTTGTGATTTTCTGTGACAATTGTATTTGTGACAGTTGCATTTTAGCATGGGACTTAGCAAATTAATAATTATAAGATTTGAATATGTGTCAAATTTGAATTTGTTAATATTGAGCTTCATTTCTAGTGAAAATAATTTCAATGTATACCCTTATGATGAAAAATGGATGATTAACAAATCAGTTAAAATCGAAACGTAGTGTAATCAGATAGCTGACTAGTGCTTTTATTTTTTCGGTGTTGTTTGATGAATGTGGTTGGGTGTGGTACAAATGGCATTTAACTTCTGATGTTATAAGAATATTTGATAATTTTTGTGTAAAAGAATCTTCTCTTAGTAAATTAATCATCCAAAAGAATGTGTTTGGTAATATGTACGAAGCATTTAAAAACTGTACAGAATATGTAGTCTCATAAAAGAACTTGCTGCAGTTTTAACAGATAGCCTTTTGTCATCGTGAGAAAAAGTACTGGCATGCAAGCATTGTGTACTAATGAATTGTATCCCCTCCCAATTTGAAGATATTGCTTGTTTGATCAACAAAAATTTTATGTACAAGTATTGAAATATTCATAGTGTTATGAATTTTGTTTTAAAAATTGTTAACTCAGGTTGTGAAGTATCGTTGCAACATTGATTATTCTGAAATTTGCTTGAAGATTTAGAGACCACCATTACATAGAGATATTGTATTTTATTCTGCAATTAAGTGATTAAATTGAAAGAAAAGGATAATTTTGTTATGGATTTATACATACAAATGGAAATTTAATATTCCTACAACACTGAATTTTATCTAAATTTAAATTTCAAGCTGATATACTTGTCTTCTACATTTCTGCAAGTGATCTTAAGCGTATATTGTTGAGAGTATTAATGTAAGTGACATCATCTATTTGTTTGATCTTTTATACCTATGATTAAAATTTAATTTGTTATTATTATTCTGTGATGAATATTTGTTCTCAGAAACCAGGTGAAGTTTAATAGATAAATGGAAAGCTTGCCAATTTAAACGTAAATACTGAATATTGTTTTTAGCAAAAACATGTCAGATTTGTGTGTAGCTCTCCCTCTTTATATATACACATACAAAATAAAATGAAAAATATATTTAAAATTCATCAAATATCGAATTTGGAATAAATCACATGTAAAAACCTAAAAAGGAGATCTTCAGTGGCATACTGCAATAAATAGGGGCACAGCAAAATATGCCAAAAAAGGAAAATAAATTTACATCTTCCTGTGCATCATCATCAGGGGGTCGGTCCTGGTTTTTAAAACTACAGTCTAAAAAAAATATGTAAATTATTTTGGTTTTTAACTCTACAACTTATTCCATTTGTTGAAATGAAGTGAATTAATACTTCACTCAAATTAGCCATGTTTTTGGATTCTTCATACAGATAATTTGATTTTTTTTTTTTAAATTACACATTTTTACTGCTCCATATTTCGTGTTACAATAGAAGTTCCCCCCCACCCCCGAGTTTATTCAGTTTAAAATTTGTAGTTTGTCTAAATTGACTACTTAACACATTTTAAGCTTTGTTACTGTGGCAGGTGAATATAATTTTCCATTTCAAAGCTTTGTTTGCTCTTGTATTCATATTTTAAGAACTAATTTCTCTACTTTTTGATCAATTTTTTATTTATTTATTTCATATATAGGATTACCGCTGTTTTAAATGTTTTTGGATTCGTTAACACTCAAATTGTAAATTAGTATAAAATTATTACTAGGTTTTAAACTGTAATGCTTGTTTATGATTTATGCTATTAATAAGTTTTTTAACCCGTATGGCATGTTTTCAAATATGCATATAGTTTTTTTCAAATTTTGGATTAAAAATCCACATATGGTTTAGTTTTCAAGTATTGGATTATTATATCTGCGGGTTTTGTTTTTGGATCTACTTGAAATAATGTTTTTAAATATGACTTTTATTTCACAATCTTAAATTTGTCTCTGTTTTTGATGCTATAATTTTGCATTTTTTTTTTTTTTTGCACTCCTTACTGCTGCCTGAAAGGGTTTGATTGATAAAGACACATTTTACTTTTAATGTTTTTTTAAGATTATTTTTAAATTTAAAACTTTAATTTGTGTCTTTGTTGCTTCAGAAACAGGCTGTTTTATTTATTTACTTCTTTTGTTATACCAACCTCCCGATGACAATGCAACAAAAGATGTAAATTTTATTTTTGGTTTTGGCATATTTTGCTCCCCTTTTCATTTCTTGCTGTTTGCCACTGTGCTTCTGGTTTTTTTGGTTTTTGTATAAGATTTATTCCGGTTGAATATGTGATGAATTTTTAATGCTTTTATTTTATTTTATTATTATTATGCTATTCAGTGTGCAATTAGATTAGGTTTTGAAATGCTTTTTCTTTTTTTCTCTGTACTTATTCACATACACACACATATATATTAAAAATGGAGAAAAGAATCTGATTCAAGTATGTCTTCTTCAATGAGCAATATATTATTTCTCTTTTTCTTGAGCCCTTAACAAGCAAGAAAATCTTATTTCGTCAAGCATTAGAAATAATAGTAGTCTTTATTTTCATTTTCTCACTTCAGTGATGTCGTTTGATGCTGGATGAGAGTAAGAATGATATTTTTTTTTCGTATCCTGAGTAACTTTTTTATGTGATATTAAAGAGAAATTTACAAATATGTCTTGTTATTTTTTAATGAAATTAACAAGATTTTGTGTCATTTCTTGCTGATAACATATTTTTCTCAGTGCACTCAAATTCTCAAAACTAAGTGAACTGTATCTGTATCTACCAGGCTGACAATTCTTTGACTGTTCTCAATGCCCATTATCATTATTGGAAAAGAGTTATGAATGGTATATCTTCACATCTTGAAACTCTGATGTTACAATTTGAAATTTTTTTTCCAAGTGGTAAATATAATGAATTTTCATGAGTTTTTTTCCTTTCCATTGCGATTTTGAAAATAATAATGAAAGGGAATAGTTATTGAACTCTCTAATTTCATCGGACTTAAAGAAAATTCTAAGTAGAAGGTATGGTTAATTTCTGGATCTCATAATCAGTGAAAATGGAATATAATGAACTGTGCAATGTGAAGTTATAGGTAAATTTGCTTCTGCTTATATCTGTATAAGAAATGGCTTCCATCATTAAGTTAAATAAAAATAAAGGACAGAAATTAACTTGATATATGTGCTGATCTCAGACTTAAGCCTGCCAGCATATATCCAAACGTGGAACAGCTATGCAAAAATTGGCAGATTCTATTATTTTGTTAATATAACTTTTTTCTATTAATTTATTAATGTCAGTATGAAATTAAATAAATTTAATTTATTGCATTTCAAGAATATAAGTACATTGGTAGTTACATATACAAAAATAATTGCTGCAAGAATTGGGATAAGAATAAGGCGCTCTGTGGAATATTCTGATTCTTAAAAGTGGTCCCCACTAGAGAAAGTTTGGAGAAATGCTGCTTTACTGTGTTGAAATTTTAGTTCACTCAGTCATACTTTTGTGGCATTATCCTTTGTAACTGAAACAAATGTAAAAATAGCGAATATCATTTCTTTTCCAAATGTGTTAAAAAGGCAACATATTCAAAGATATAATTTGGACAAGACCATGGTGAACATTTGTTAATGCTTCATAACATTGCTTTTTATGTTTTAAAAGTGCAGAATTGAAAATAGTGATTTGTAATCTGAGACTTCGGTATGTTCCTTCAAACACAGAAGAGCTGTTTGAAAGTGTAATATAATAATGAAAATGGTGATCATGATGAAATGATAATTAATGAAAGTAATGATGAAAATTTATAGAAAGAACTCATGTGAAGAAGCAATTATTTTGGCTCTTGACAGTCGCCCAAACAGGAAACATTTCAGTTTGCAATATGAATTGCAATACAGTACAAAATCAGAGATCCAGACTTTTCAGGACTTCGGTGATTCTAGATTTTAGATTTTTTTGGATATTAGATCATCAGTTTAAATCTTAATGAAATGACATGTAGAAATTCTAAAATTAAAAATATGAAAAATTGTTTTTAAATAATGAATCATTTATGGCTTAAAGCCAAATTTAAGGAGTCAAAATAAAAAAAAAATTTATTTGTT
Organism: Stegodyphus mimosarum; assembly: GCA_000611955.2. Classification (NCBI taxonomy): domain Eukaryota; kingdom Metazoa; phylum Arthropoda; class Arachnida; order Araneae; family Eresidae; genus Stegodyphus; species Stegodyphus mimosarum. Next base: position 96,297 of record KK120670.1, on the reverse strand, counting down.
TGCATATTAAACATTTCTTTCATTGTGTAAGTTGTTTAAGTTGCTTTTTTTTATGCTTATATTTTCTCTGTAATTCTATAGACCAGGGGTCGCCAAACTTTTTTGATCATCGCCCCCTATATAATTTTTCGAAATGACCCCCACA
>KK120670.1:79405-91188 GCA_000611955.2 Stegodyphus mimosarum | reverse complement strand
CCTGCTAAAAATGCATATTTATCTTGTGGTGCATAAGATAATTGTATAGAGGGGATGGATGAAGCAGTTTTTATGTTAGTTTTTGACAGAATTGAACAACTTACAAAGGGATGAGTTACGAGTTAAGTTACCCACACACAGTACACGCGCAAATTGCGAGAGGCAAAGAGAGGCAGCTCTCAGGTGTTTAAAAGTTAATTCAAAACATTACTGCTAAAAAGTGTATGCAGGAAAATGTAAAAGTAGTTAATAGTATTAATAGCTTTTAATGACATATTCTTTAAGAAATGCTTTAAAAATGCATGTATAATCAAAGTGTTACATGGTTTATTATATGAGTAAGTCATTTTTGAAACTTACTTTTTAAGGTTCTCTCACTCTGCTCATTAAATTAGTATAATATTATTAAGCATAAAAATGTGTTAGTATATTGTGCAAATGCAAATTAATATTTCTAGTATCCTTAAAATGAATTATCTAGTTTCCTTATCTGTTTTTAAGAAATCTTAATAATTGCTGTCAATAATAGGAATGTGTTCCGAATCAGTAGCGCTTTTTTATTTTTGAGGGTAATTATGCGGATTAAATAATACTAGGCATATCCAAATTGAATTTCGTTATGAGGATAAGTATTCTATCAGTTTAGGTGGGAAATATTTGTCTGTGAACATACAGCATAAAATGTGTAGTTTATAAAAAATGAAGAATGCAAAATAAATTATATGAAATGAAAATGAATGTCGGAAATTGATAAAATGCAGTATGAATACACAGCTTGAAATGCATAGCTTGCAAGTTAAAGATGCGGATAACTGATGTATGTGCTGCATGCAAAATCTTGTATAGGGATCATAATATATTAAAATAAAATGGAAGGAAACAAACATATGTTACAGTAAATGTTCAGAATGGAAATGACTAGCAAAGTATGTAGTCAGTACAGTAATGACTGTACTGTAATGTATGTAGTCAGTACAGTTGCCATACTGGTGTACACGTTCAGAGTGTAGGTGTTTAGCAGAAACGTAATTGTTTTCTGAGCTCACTGTTGGAACTGCAGGATCATATAAACCTTAGTCTTCGAATGCCTTTCTTAAATAATAATAAGTGTAATTTATATTGCTGGTTTCAGCATGCATGCACCGTGTTCAGTGTGTATGTTGCTTTATGTTCATCGAAGATGCACTCACAGTCCTTGCAGAGTAAGTAAGTATATTGTATAAATGATGACATTCTGTCATACATCTAGAGGAACATCTTCTGTTAGCTTCGATAATTTGTGTTCCAAAAAGCTTGTGAATTATTCATTGCAGAGCATCATTTGCAGGATATAGCCTGCAGTAAAGACATCATTGATGATGTGTATGATACATACAATTGAAAACATGCATGGTGTGTGCTTTAAATGGTAGTATAGAGATTGACTATCAACCAACAATGCTTGTAAAAATTAATACTGTTACACTAGAATTTCATTTTTCATGATGGCAGCACATCAGTAATTAATCCTACATTTTTTCTCATTCATTCTGTGAACTAGGTGTGTCCTGAGCACTCATCTTCTTCCAACATCTGTATGTGTTGTTCATGGTAAAGGTAAAGTTGCCATTATGTGGTTTGCAAATATGGCACTTGGAAGTTTTGGGGAAATGAATATTGGTACATATCCTGATACTTGTAGCAGTTTGCTGAGATTTTTTTTCCCTAACAACAGCTTTTATACATCATAGTGACAGTCATAATCATTCTGCTGTGAAGGAATCTGTTTCATATAGCAACCAAGGCACTATGCTTCTCTTAAATTACCATTCACTTGTTGAAATGTTTGTCTGCATAGTCTGTGTTTGAATAGCAAAACATCATGTAAATAGTGATTGATGTTACTATTCGGCCTTCGTTGTCTTTTCCTCAAAGGAGCTGTCATTTAGAACTCACCTGATCAATTTTTGTATTGGGTGCTTTCTTGCATTTGATATTTTTTTGTCCCATTATCTATTTGCATAACAAAGTTTTATCCAACATGGTTGTTAAAACCCACAGTGATGTGTAACCCTTTTGTTTTCTCTCATTCAGATTTTTTTTTCCCATACAAATGAGAAATGTAACTTTAGGTGCAAATTTATTATGCACATTTTTAAAGTCCAGTTAAATCAGTCTGAGACCTTTAGCATAACTTTCATAATGAAGACTACTGCTTACTTTCCTTTTTTTCTTCTTTCTTTTCTTTTTCTTTTGATAGAGAGAGAAAAACAGGATTGAGAAGCTGTAAAATGATTCTGGATCTTGTGGCCTTAGATAATAATTAGGTCTTGCACGTTTGTATCACGGATTTCTCTGTATGATTAATTACATTCGTAATTTTCAGTTGCAAAAATTACAAATACTGTAACCAACAACAATTAATTAATTAATAATAATAGTCAATGACAATAATTAACAATGATTAGTGTGTAATAATAAATATAATCAACAAAAATTAATATTTAACAATAATTAATTAATAATCATAATTCAATCAAATAATGTAATCATCATTTCATTTTTTTAATTTACAGTTAATCATGCTGTGAGATTTCAGAATTTTTTTGTATGCTTTGTATACTAATTTTTCTCTGTGCGATTCTTTAATTTTATGTCACTTTCGAAGTTTTACTTAAGTATAATTCATACAGCACTTTAAGATACGTTTCATATACTTTTGGTTCAAGAGTGACATAATTAATGTCTATCTTTAATCTAAGGAATTATTTATTCCTATTTTTAAATAGTTTTACACTGTTCAAGTCAAATCCCATTTTTCTTTTTTTTTATTTCAGCATAATAATATTTTCTTTGAAAACTTGTTGAATTTCATACATAGCAACCTTTGTTTATTTATTGTATTGTCATAAATATTTTACCAGCTGATGCATTTGATGTATTCATTTGTTTTTTCAGTTTGGTTATTTTAAAATAATAAAGAATCAAAATATAACATTCTGTTTTATTTAGTTCACTCATGGTGTTTGTCACTATGGTCAAAAGTTTGTGATCAGTTTTTAAACTAGTTTCTGATAAGCTATTTTACTCAAATTTTACACATGCACTATTTATGACAATACACTATGATGAAGCAAATTTTTCAAAATTTGATATACACTGCTGGCCACCGTAAATGCAACACCATGAAGCATTAGCGGAGGTGAGATATGCAAATGATTAGAATTTCAGCGCAGACGCACATCACGTGCACCAATGGCACCACTTCAAAGCGCTATTTAAGGCTTGGAGTTTTCAACAATTTCAAGATCAGCAATTTTTTTTTTTTTTCTTTCAGAAAAACGATCAACTATGCCTGGTAGTAAACAGCGATCATCGTTTGATCAAGTATCTGAGTTTGACAGTACTGAGAGTGTGGATTATCTTTCAGGGAAATCGGTAGTCATGTTGGACGAAACCAAACAACTGTAATGCGGATATGTGACTGTTGGATGCAGGAGGGTATGACGGACCGACGTGTTCGATCGCATCCACCTCAGTGCATCACTTCACGTGATGACAGGAACATTGTGCACATGGCAGTGACGGATCGCTCAATCACATCACGAACCATAGCACAGCACATTCAGTCTGTAACACATCATCCAGTGTCTGCGTGTACCATTTGACGCCATTTACAGCAGAGTGCTCTGTCTGCAAGACGTCCATTGCTTTGTCTACCCTTGACACAGAACCACAGACGTCTCCGCCACCAATGGTGCAATGAAAGAAGGATGGGGACGGCAGAATGGAATGAAATTGTCTTTACTGATCAGTCACGCTTCTGTCTGCAACACCACGATTGTCAGATTGGAGTCTGGAGACACCGTGGAGAGAGGATGCTGAACAGCTGCGTTATGCACCCCCACACTGGTCCTGCACCTGGTATTATGGTATGGGGTGGTATTGGATATCACTCTTGCACTCCTCTAGTGCACATTGCTGATACTTTAAACACCCAGCGCTACATCTCTGAGGTTTTGGAGCCAGTTGTCCTTCCTTACCTTCAGGGCTTGACAACAGCCATATTCAGGATAATGTGCGACCACACATGGCACGCATTGTCCAAGAGTTCTTCGTCAATCGCCAGATTGAATTGCTTCCCTGGCCGGCTCACTTTCTGGATCTTTCGCCAATCGAAAACATATGGTCCATGGTTGCTGAATGATTGACCCAGATTACATCCCAAGCTGCCACACCAGATCAACTTTGGCAATGTGGAAGCTGCTTGGTCTGCTGTACCTCAAGAACACATCCAAAGTCTCTTTGAATCAATGCCGAGGCGTGTGGCAGCGGTGATCTCCAGCAATGGTGGCTACCTTGCCTACTGATTCTGGAAGGGACCACCCTTCACGGAAGTCTATAAATTTAATTATTTGATACTTGGTCAACATGTTATCTACTAAATAAATTTTGTTGTGATATCTCTTGTCTTTCTTGGTGTTGCAATTAGGGTGGCCAGCAGTGTAGATTTTTTAAAAATTTAGTTTATCAATTGATTACTATTTAAAATTATCGTCAATGGAATCTTCTGTGTCATTTTAATTTTTTTCCATTTGATAAGTTTTACGCACTTTCCCCCGGCATTTCATTTTAAAAGTTGATTGTCTTAGTTTTATTATACTACATAATATTATTTTATGGGAATTTAAAGTTGTAACATTATAAAATCTGTTGTAAGGATTTGAAATTTTCAAAAGTTACAAAACAAACTCTCTGCCATTTTCTACAGCAGGAAGCATAAAAAAATATTAATTAGATTACTTTAAAAACTAGGCCACCAGTGGCCAAGCGGTAAAGTCTTTGAACACTGGTAGTTCAGTCTGAGGTTCGAATCCCATGAACATTCTGACGGCATGGGCGTTTTCATCGTTTTCCCCATGTTAATGTGTTAATATGAGCCACTTCCCATAAAAAGTCCTCCATGAAGGCATCGCTCCCTTCCATGTAGTGCCTTAGTGCAGAACACGTGAATAATAATAGCAGTAATATAATACTGAAACAATAATAGCAGTAATATAATACTAGTTTTTATAAACTAGCTGTGTTTTTATAAACTTTTATTTAACTCTCTTATCATATTTGTCACTAATGGTCAAAGCTTTTATAGTCAATTTTTACAACTTTTTTTGAGAAGCTGTTAAGCTCAAATTTTGCTCATACAATCATTACGGATGACATTGCAATGTAATGAAGTGATTTTTTTGAAATTTTATGTTGAAACTATTTTTCATACATGTCTTTGTTTAATGAACAAAATAAAATTTTCAAGCTTTTATTGTTTGCACCATTAGAAATAGATAAATAAAAGACTTGTTTTTGAGTGTGAACTTGAAGTTTGTGTGAGATTTTTAACATAATTTCTCAGTTTTCTGCAAATTTGCCTTTTTTTTTTTTTTTTTTTTTTGTGTGTGTGTGGTGTGTGTGTGATAATTTGACATTGTTGAATGCAGAATTATTGTAAATTTTACAGTTGAATAATTTGATTGATAATGTGTCATTGAGACTGAAAAGATAAAGAAGTTTTAAAATTAGCTTTTATTTAAAACCTATAAAATAATTAATGAACTGAAAGTGAAAACATAACTTATCATACAGTTTCATGGTCATAAGAGATTAAATAATTTTCTTTACGAAATTTATATAATTTTATATCACAAATAGCAAAAGCATGGGGTCCCCTTGATAAATTTATAAAGATAATGGTGGTTTATACTTCTGACAGTACAATGAAAATAGATTTAGTTGCTTAGGTACCCACACGTTTATTGTTCATGCTGTAAAACTAGATGATTTTTTTAAAATGAGTTATTTAATCTAATGCTCTCCTGAAACTACATAATAAATTATTTTTTTTACTTTTAGTTCAATAATATTTCATGAATTTTAACTAAAAGCTTATTTTATAGAAATTTTTGTAATATATTTTTTATTACTCTTTCACCTCCTGAATTTAAATTGTCTTGAAATTGTATAAAATTCAGAGAGAATTCTAGCTGACAGTTTAATGTAGTTAAATGAATAACATATCAACTTTTATTATCAATATTAAATTTATAAATTTCGGAAATTCTCTGCAGATATCCAAAAACTGTGAAAATTAAATGTCCTTAAGACATTTCTGATAAATTTCCTATCAGTAATGCTATTTGAAATTGTAGAAACAATTTATCTGCAATAATAATTTAATCATTGTATTTCTTTTAAAATTATGAAGTAGTCAACTCAAAACAAAGAGAGAAATAGCAATATCATTACATGTGATGACTTTAAATAATAACATTTTCTGTACCTCTAAGTCTTTTCAAGATTGTCTTTTTCATGAAACTGTTTTAGCTGATTTAAATGATTTGAATTATTTTCCCTTTCTGTGTCTGTTTTAATTGTACTATTTTAATTTTTGTTGATATTTTATGTTTTTTAAAAGGTTGATGACAAGATGACAGATTCTGCATGTGTCACTTTGATGAGTCAAAAGATGAAAGGCTTAAAAGATTTATTGCTTGCTGAAAAATTAAATACATCAGCAATCCAGTTACTGCTTACTGCACAGTCTCAAGTTCAAGTTGTAAAGAGGGGGCGTCAAACAAATGAATTTGATTTCATGTCTGCTGGACGCACAACGAAGAGAAGTAGGCGAGAGTAACAGGCCATAGTCAGGCCACCGGTGTGTGATACTTAAAAGGCGACGGAAAAAGTGTCGCAGCTGTGATTCGCATGTGTATATGGCCCATTGTCAAACTTCTTCCTTTATTGTCTTTGATATTTGTTTCAGTAAGTAAATATATCAAGATTGTACGTAGGAGAAGTGCTAAAAATGGTGTATAAAATACACCTGATTTTCCTATTGTATTTGTCCCAGAAATATATCAAAAGGAGATCAAAATTAGTTATCTGTATCAGTGTTAAAAGCATTGCTTGTATAACAAAGTCTGATAAAGGTGGTGATTCTTTGCTCTTTGTCAGAGGCAATATGTAAATGTCTTTATTCTCTGTTACAAATGTTGTTATTCCAAAGTTAAATTCATCTCTGACTTTCTGTTATTAGATGAAAAGGCAGAAATGAAATAATTTTCTCTTTGTGGTGCAGTATAAGGTTCATATTTCACTGTTGTATTGTAAACCTTGTGTGATATGAAACATACACATTATTTGTTGAGCATATTTTATTTTGTATCTTTTTGTAACCCTTTGAGTGGCACAGCTTTTTGGATCTGCTCATAAAGAACTGTGTTTAAACAGCATTTACTTGTTAGATACTTATAATTACTTATTTTATTCTTTTTATGGTATTACATTCATTTGGATGATCATTAAAGAAACAAAACAAAGTTTTAATGTATATAAAGTGACCATAAATTTCACCACCTGGTAAAAGGATTTGTGCTGCTCTGGGGTTTTAAAAAAAAGTTCCAGTGCGTTTTTTGTGCTGTCATTATGATAAAATACTTGAAACTAAATTTGTTATGACAAAACATCAGCTTTTATATATGCATCATTCCCGGTTCATTTTATAGTTATTTTATTTGCAGTATCTGATTTTGGAGCTTGTATTATTAGTTAACGTAGTGATATAATTCATACACTGGGATTTGTAATTTTTAAAACTACTTTTATTTGGTGGCATAGCTGTAAGTAATTTTAAGATTTATTTGGTTATTAATTGACGTTTTTTATTTATTTGTCATAAATTTTCTAAATTCTTTTTTTCACTTTATCATACTATTGTATTATGATGATCATTCAGAACTAGAGTATTACGATTGTCAAGCTATTTAGCTTATAATAAAGACATTAGGTTTCAAAAAAGCTATTTAGCTTATAATTAAAATCCTCCAGGACTTCTTTCATGGTAGCTTATTGATATATATTGCAATGAAGTTTTGGAAGTATTCCATTGTTTAGTCAAACATCAATATTTATTTTACACCATGTACCACATACAAAATTATTTTTTTTTATAATTCTTTACACAGCTATTTCATCTTCAAGCACAAGGTTTTTTTTTTTTTTTTTTTTTTTTTTTTTTTTTTTTTTTTTGCCTTATTTGCTCGATATTCGATAGCTGAATATTTATAATAGTGCCCTTTATCAGTCTGACTTATTTAACAGTTGAAGCCACTACAGGCTTAACTTCCTTGTCTCGCAGGAACTTTTCAAAAAAAAGTTTTTTTTTTTCTTTTCAATTTTAAAAATTAAAATGGGAATATTTATGAACTAGCTTATTCTAGCAGTTTATTTTTTTGCCAAACTTGCTCTTAATAAAGGAAACATTAGAGTAAATAAAAAATTCAAGCCTTTAAAATGATTCAGACAATTAAAATTTTTGATTTGAGACTCAGAAACACTATTGGTCAAACATCGACATTTATTTTACACTATATGCCACATACAAAATTATTTTTTTAAAAGATAATTCTTAACATATTTACTACAGCATCTGTCTTCAAGTGTAAGGAATTTTTGTACCTTCAAGCATAAGAATCTCCTTCATTTCTTGCTGGGTATTTGATAGCATAGCAGTGCCCTCTGACAGTATAGCTTATTTAGCAGTTGAAGCCATCACAGCTGTAATCTAAAACTGTTTAACAACATCATATCCAAATTTTCATTCGTGAATTTGGCATTAATGCAGCAGCCAAATAACTTGATCAGCAGTTTTTTGCAATATGTATTTTTTAAGATTGTTAGAAGAAGCCCCTTGATATCTGTTACATATACTTTTTAATTTTAAACATCTTTATAAAAATTAAAATATGCTAATCATACAAGGTGAAACAACATACAGAACTTCTGTATTTTTTATGAGAACTTTGAAAATATGTATGGCAATGCTGATGGCCGTTAAGGTTTGTATGAACTTTGAACATATTTTTATTTATCAATGAGAAAGGACTTGTTTTGAAAGTAAACATTTTTGAAGAACTATGTTAATGATAAATTTTAATTTTAAAAAGAATTCTCAGTAATAAATTTAAGTTAACAATGTATAATGTCAAAAGAATATTGTGTTATTTTTTATTTAGGCAGTGTCTACCAACGAGAGCTTAATTTATGTAGAGCTGTACTTCAAAATATTGCATATACAATTCCAATCAGCCATAACAAATAAAGGAATCTTTTCTTCTTGTCACCTAAGGTATGCAGTAGCAGGTGCAGTTTTCCCAAATGCATTGTATCAGTTTATTGCAGACAGCTTGTCCTAAAAGGATTTATTTGTGGTTTCGTATCTTTACGTTGCATGTGAACTCTTCAGAATAGGTTTACAAAGAATGGGGTCAAGGGCTAATGGAGTCTTTATTAGAAAGCAAAAAGGATGTAATTTGAAATCTTCACATCTATATGTGTGTTAATGGATGGGGAGGGGGAAAAATTGCTGTGAAACTCAAAAAGTATTTTGGGCGATTTGGTATTTTAAGCATATTGGTTGGCAAAGGCTTTGATTTCCAAAGAGTTAAATGTATGCAAAAGTTATTCTAAAAATATTGAAATTGTAAACATTATCAGAAGGACTTTGCTTGGATTTTATGGCTGTTTGCTGTTCAGGTTAGGTTAGGTTATTCAATTTATGGCAAAGCACACGAGGGCTATCTGCCTAAAGGGAGGGATGCCTTCGTGGAGGACTTTCTAAGTCCTTTGCTGTTCAGGATGTTGAAGTTTGTTGGCTGCACAGTTTTTTTTTTTTTAATAAAAGTAAATAGTGAAGTCTGCCATATTGGTTTCTATGAGAAGGACAGTTTTAGAAATAAATGAAAGGGATTAAAACCTCAATGAATACTTAAGTGTCTTTGTTTAAGGGCTTTTGTAAATAAACTCAATTTAACCATGATGAAAATTCTGAAATGTTTCAAGAATCGCCAAATTGATGCTATCATATTGCTCTACACCCCTCCCCCCCCAAAAAAAAGTAAATTTAACAATAAAAATCAAATCATAATCATTTGAGAAACTAATTATAATTAAGTAAGAGACTTTTAAAGTAGATGAATTTGCAAAGTAGCATGAATCAATTTGCTTGATATAATTTGCTTCAAACTATCAATTTTGAAGTTCATATTACAAATTTCATGCAAAATTAAGTAAAGCAGAGCATAATAAAGTAATTGTATTCGCATATAAAAATTATCTTTTCAGGTTCTTAAAGATTCATAATTCAAGTAAGAGAGAACTATTGTTTTTATTTTGTCACCTTATTTTGATTTTGAATGTAATGCCAGTTCAACTGATTTGATTAATTACAAAAATATATATTATTATTTAAGGGCTTTACTGTCTCAGTTGTTTACATCTGTTTTGCTGTAATAGCTGAATTGATATCAGTTATTTAAATTTTCAGGGATATCTTTAAACTTGCAGATATATTCTTGAGAAACTATATCAGAAATTTTATATACAGTATGAATATTAACAGTATTGTCAATTATAGTAATCATCCAGCTTATCATGATTATTAACAGGTCACGATTATACCAAGAGGCTTATTAATTTTGTCATTTACAAGTATAAAATTAATACATATGGAAAATTATAAGAAATTTCTTACATATGGAGTCTTATAATTGAAATCATTTTAAATTTATCTTTTAAAAAAATAATCCCCTATAATATTACTGAGTTTTTACTTGCCAGAATATAATAGTAAAAATTAATATTCAAATGAACTTTTTTGAAATACCAGAGTTGTAGTTGGATGTATTTCAAGGGAATCTAAATATTTGCAGAACTAAATGGATATTAGAAATTTAAAAACAATTTTCTAATTTTTTAGAAACTATACTTAAAAAATTCATGTTGAGGTTCTGTTTTTGAAATGGTTAATTTTTGTAGTTGTGCATATTAAAAGCTGATGACTAAAGGCAAAGAAAAGGCTTGTATTTTGTGTTAAAATTTATTTTTATATACATTTGTTATGTTTTTAGAGTTGTTTTGGTGATTGTTGTACCTTGGGGGTTCTTTGCATTATAACATATATACAATCAGTATTTAAATGCTGAAATTGACAGTGTGCTTGTTATATCATTTTATATGTATGATCTAAATTGATATAACTATTTATGGAATCTTCTGTGAAGGAAGAACATTTTCTTGAATATATGTAAGTCTTATTTCATCTTTTTCCATTATGGTATTTGCAATATGTATCTTTTTCCATTATGGCATTTGCAATAGGATTTGAAGTAATTGTTACGAAAAATTACCGCAAATTTGCGTGTGAATTTTAGGTGAAGTTAGATTTATGAAAAGTTAAGAACATTAGCATATGACTGATGTGAGGCTAGCTAATCTCATTAAATATTTTTATCAGCTTTTGATTATTTAACACCTAAGGATATTCTGTTTTCCCTGTCTTCATCAGATAAATTCAGTATGAACAGTGGAAATTAATATCTCTGTTTAGGTAGTATAAATTTTTATTATCATGTAGCATGTAACTTTTTCATTCTTTCTTCAAAGAGTTAATATGTAAAATATTTTATGTGCAGTGTCGTAATTTTATATTTGTAAATTTAAATGTTTTTATTTTTCCCCAATTCATGAATTTTATATGATCATCTTTTCATTTAGTACTTATGCAGATTAAATTGCGTCATCAATAATATGCAGTGATGTAGGTTTCATACTATGTATGCTACAACTGTCTTCTTTGAGAAAATTGCTGAGTTTGAAACAATTCGAGTTTATTTGCTTCTTTCCTCAATACATGTTGATTTATTTTTTCAAGGTAAAAATTTCATGATTTCTCTCTCTCTCGCTCTTTTTTTTTT
>KK120670.1:55126-79376 GCA_000611955.2 Stegodyphus mimosarum | reverse complement strand
TTTTTTTTTTTTTTTTTTTTTTAATATTTCCCTTAAATAATAAAATGTTTTACTTTATCTAACCTAAGATCCTGAGAATCTGCTGATACATCTGCATTGTATAATGAAAGTTTTGCATTAAGCCCTTTAATGTGGCATATATGTTGCCATAATTTATGCATTAATTATTTTTAAAAATATCAGTTGATATGTTGTGTTCATTACTGCAATGTGCATGTATAAATATGTCACATTTCATTTGAGAGTGAGAAGTGAAATATCTTATGAGTAATAGAAGTTATTTTTATATTTTTTGAAACATTTTAACTCTTATTAGAATTTTAAGAATAAAATATGATTAACATGAAATAGAAAATAAACCATCTTATATTATTTTATATCATATGATTGTTAGAATATAAGCTGTGTATTAAACACTCTGCCACAGAATGAGACACTTTTAGCTAATGAGATTGGAGTATCCAATAAATCTGTATAAATGTAAGCTGTTTATTATAATAAAATTGACTTAAAGGATATTTCATGTGATATAGAAGGAAAAGTAGTAAATCTGTTTAAGCTGCCTTTTTTGCTTTTACAAATGAACAGCAAATTTTTTAACTTGAAAATGATTTTGAAAAATAACTGAATAATAGTAAAGCAAATCGTAAATTTATTTTAACTTATAAAAATTTTTTATGGCACATAAGCTTTAATGTATCGCAACATACTCTTCTCCTTCCGTCCTAATAATTTTTTCCTTTTTTTTTTTTTTTTTAACAAATAACAAAAATAAGCATTAATTGCATCTGATGTCTTTTAGAAATGAATTATAATTGAGCTAGTTGGACTGCTTTTTAGTTGTTGCTTTCAGATACTTATTAAAAAGTTATGCATTCCATTTATAAGCATTCCATGGTATGTTTCCGTATATATATGGCATGCATTTAAAATTGTAAATAGCTAGATATTTGTCTTTTAATAAATTAACAAATGTCGTTTTTTACAAGAACAGAAAATTTTTGGTTTATAATATATTATTTTTACAGAGCTGGATTGAGATTTTCAGAGGGCGTAAGCACTTAAAAGATTTTGATACTTCTGCATAAATTTACGCCTCCCTCCAATTCCTTCCCTCTCAGTCTTAGTTTACTTGCATTATATATTCCATGGTAAAATTGACAATAGAAAATTTTTGTGGCACCGCCTTTGCCAAGTTCCTAAAGACCATTTTATGGTGCTTTTTTCCCCTTAATGCACTCATCATGTGCTTATTTTGCTAAACAGTTGTTCCAGCTCTTATTTATATATCATCCTTCAGTTAACTAAAGTAGTTTGTTAACAAATTTATGAAAACAAAATAGTATTGCTGTTATAAATATCTAAAGATTTACTAGTCTTAAAATAATTTTTTGTAATGCAAAATATAGCAGTCTGTTGATCTTTTTAAACATGATTAGCTTCTGCATTAAACTGTGTAAAATTATTATTCAAGTATTAGAAAATTAAGTATGATTTAATATGGTAAATATGCAGAATTTTAAAACTGTTACAAATGCATTAATATTACAGAATGTTGTTTAGTTATGTCTTTTAATATTATAAAAACTTGATTTACTATTTTTTCCCTAAATATTTGGAAGTAATTTTTCCATTCATGTATACAGGAATTTCCTTAAGCTCAGATTTTCAAACTTAAACCACAAGGCAACATTTTGTTTATTGCATCCTTTTCTTCCTCCCCCTCTTTATTAAATCTATAACTTGTCATAAGGTCTGTTTAATCTGCCACATTTAAGAATTAATAATATGCATACAGATCTTGAAAATATTTAATTATGTATGAAATAAAGTAGAGGCATATACTGCATGTAAGTTTGCAAACTAGCTTTGTGGGAAGATGTACATGATTTGCTACTTTATATTTTAAATATTTACCATTCATATATAATTTAACCATTTATATATATAGTAGATTGCTTAAATTCAGATTTTCTAATCTAAATCACAAAGCAACGTTTACTGTATCCTTTTCTTCTTCCTCCTCTTTATTAAATCTTTAATTTGTATAAGTTCTACTTGATGTGCCACACATTTTAAAATTAGTAATACATGCAGTAATCTTGAAAGTAATTAATTATGGCTAAAATAAAGCAGAGGCATGTACTGCATGTAAATTTAAAAACTAACTAAATGGGAATAAATAACAATATATCTATTTCAGAATTATTTGTTAATTAAATTTACTGTGAATTTGATTAGTAAGTTTTTAAAAAGTTAATCGTAATATTCTTCAATTTTGTTTGAAAAGTTTCATTTATGTAATTTATTTGAAAAACTGTAATTTTTTATTAAATATTATCTAATACAAATACTGAAATCTGGATAGTATCTGGAGTGATTTTCTAATAATGGGACTTTTAGACTGTCAGGAATTTTAAAATAATTATTTTTATTTTCTCATATGAGAGCTAAGAATGTAGAACCGAATGGACAGAAAAGAAAGCAAATGTGCTATAAAGGCAATTTTTCTTCTGTCTAACTGAGATTTCTGCTTGTCACTTCCAAACATTTATTGGTTAGAGACCAGTGCCAGTGACAATATATTGACGTTGGCCATGATAAGGAATCTTGATACAGCATTTATAGGGCTTGAATAGTTGAACTGTGCAACTGAACAAGAATTTATATATAAAATTAGAAGAAGGATTAGCACAAAAAACAAAATAGCTTAAACAACTTACATTGAAAGAAATGTTTAATAAAACAAACAAATATTGAGCTTTTTTGGAAAATTTTGATTCTTTAAATTCTTAAATACTTCATTATTTAATAAACACCTATTTCGTATTTTTTATTTTATTATTTCTACATGTCATCTTACCAAATTTAAACTGAAGATCTAAATTCCAGAATTGCCAAGATTCTGCCGATTCCGGATCTTGTATTACATATATATATCAATAATGTTTGTATATAATATACAATCACAAATACGTTAATATATGTGAATAATCGTACATATGTATTATGTACTTGATCTTTGTAATATATCAATAACTATGATACATGTTTTTGTTAGCACTTTTGTTAAATCTAGTACACATTAAAAAATATACAGAAGACATTTTAATTAAAATTTAAATATCTGCTTAAATTTGACAATAGAAATGTTTATTATGATCTTTTTGCTAGTAAATATTGTTAAAAAAAGCATCTTTTATTATATTATTAATAAAATTTTGTCAGTCATTTTGGCTGTATAATAACCAAAATATAAGAGAAAAATTCTTGACTGTGGATAATGTATTTAACATTTAACAGTAGTTTGAAATTATAATGTCAAGAATTTAGTGCTGTACGGTTTGCAGCACTTATTTAACTATGAATGTAATTTTCCATGACACTAGTAAGAATGTTTCTGTTTGATCTGTTTAATTGTTACAGAGGGAGAAAAATATAATTTGAAGCTTACATTAGTGACATTTTTAAATCATGAAACAAACTAGCAATGTTTTTAGCTTAAAATATTTCTTTATAGTTTTTGTGCATTTGTAGTTTTCAAAATTGCATTTTTATTGCATTTATATTGCATTTTTACATTATTGCATGGATTGTGAATATAAATTGAGAAACTTTAGCAAATTCTGAATTCAGAAATTTGAAAAATGTAAAATTTGCTATTTTATCTGCAATGATATTTCAGTATATATGAATTTAGAAAAAGTAATAAATAAAAAATATTATTATATCAGTAAAATATGCAAAAGGAGGTCATAGTTAATGATATGAGTGGAAAGCTCAAAACATTTAAAGTCCCAAAGTTTTGGCTATAAAGTATCTGGAAATCCATTATAGTATAGTTAATCTTTGAGAAGTTTTTACTTAAATTGATTTTATTGTGATTTTAGGCTTGATTAGATGATGTGAACTAAAATTGTTGTTCATACTGAAGCATATATATAACATTCTAAAAGTATATATATATATACTTTTAGAAGTATAACAGGCAAGAAGAATTTCGAATATTTTCCAAATTATATAAATTCATATATATTGCAAGTTCAGTCTCAAATGTGTTTTATGACATTAAGAAATATAGTTTAAAAGATGAGCCAAATTGCTGCTCATTTTTCAAATTTTTTCATCATTCATAGTAAATGTGAAATTGCCATATTGTGAAATTTAAGTAATATTTTAAGCGTACCTTCTTTCTTTTTCGATTGCATTTAATTTAAAGTAATGAAATATTAATACAGTAGTGAAGGAGTTAAAGCAACAAGAATCAGCATATAATACATTTTTTTGTATATTTTTTAATTAGCTTTCACGTTTTAATCCTAGCAACTTAAATAGCATAGTTATAAACTAATGCTTTGAATCAGAAGAGCAATTAAGATCAAGAACTTTTATTAGGAAAAGATGAAGATTGTTGTTCTAATGCATTTTTTTACTAGTTATTTCTTTTCCTGATGATGCTGTTTAATTTTTCATAAAAAGGCTAAATTATTTTCTATTTCACTTATGCACGAGTTAAAGAAAAGTATTGTCTGTAAAAAATTTGGGAGAAATGAAGAATGTTTTTATGTCTTGTGAAAATATGTTTTTTCATAGTTGCAAATTGGGTTGACTATATAAACTATTTCTGTAAGTGAAATAACCATTATCAGATATTTGTGTAGGAATTTAGTTATGTGGAATATATAAATTAAATTTCATTTTGCAGAGAAAGTTTAATTGTGACAATTAGAAATTTATTTTGTATTTTACTCCCAGGGTATGTTGAAATTCTTTTGTGAATGTTTATAATAATGTATTTGTTACATTCTTCCTTTGTTTACTAAGTATATAAATTATTTATGCAATTAAATTATCTTAATAAGTTTAATAATATGATTTTAAATGGTGATTAACATTGTATAAAAAAGTAAATTGCCAACCATCGATCTATAATGTAAGAACTCCCTAGTTGTGATTGTTATTGCTTAAAAGATGATGCTGTAGTGGTTGAAATATTTTAAATCAAAACATAGTCGGTAATTTTAGTAAAATTATTTTTGTGATTAACCGAAAATAGTAGGTGGTATTATTTGGAATTTTAGTAGTTTCTGAATTTATGTCGCTGTTTGAAATTTTTTTTAATGGTAGGTGTCAATGTGAACTTCACTGTGTATTTCCAACTATCTATGCAATCAGTTGCTATTAGAAAAAAAATGTACAAATATATAATAGTAGTACCTACAGTTTTTATGAAAAAAAGTTGCTGTCGCTTTGTGAGTCAAACATATTTGAACATTTCATTTTTTAAATATTAGTAATTTGTACATAATTATATTTTATTTACACAGATTTATTAAAGTTCCTTGATATTTTTAAAATGTCAAAATGGTGGTTATGTATTTAATTTTATAGCTGCAAATGCTTCATAATTTTTTTTAAAGTTTTTTATACTGAATGCAAAATTATTATTTTGTTATAAAATTTGTTTAGCAAAATTATTTAATTGTTGTTAGATACTGCTATTTAATGCTTTTAATCTAGTCTTCTAATGCACATCTTTAGTACAGTATAAGAAAAATTTGCACATAGTTATTCAAGTTGTGCACTTCATTGGATTAATATGTTTATTTGTAATGTCATTTATTTCTGTTTGTGAAATATTACCAGTTTGTTGTGTACTATTCTGCTTTACTTATAGTAACACTTTCAATTGTTTCTAGCAAACATTAAACCATTGTGCCATTTTCTTATCACTGTATTGTGTAAAAATATTATATATATATAAGTATTGTATTGTTTGGAGAGGGATCGTTAAGCCATTTGTGTAAAACACAGTTTCGTAAGTGTTTTTTTCCTTAGATACTGAATTTATAAGAGCCATATCAACATAAGATTCATTATATATATATTCATGGATTTAGGTATTACTTTTATATTCATGAATTAAATATGTATTTTATTTTTGTGCATGTAAAATTTCTTAAGGTAAAGGCTGTAGATAATTTTAATAAGTTTATAATTGAATCTTACTTCCTCTTTTTTTCTACAGTTTCACCTGAATGGTCCGCTAAAATCATTTCTGTTTAAAAGTAAAATGCTGTTCAAATAGTTTGAGGCATATGTACAGTCACCACATAAAATCTTTTTTCTTTTTTTTGCTGCTTAAAGTCCAGAAGCATATTGTTATAATTAAAAGAATTATGCTAAGTATAATTAAAACTGTTTTTTGAATAATTCTTGATAATGTAAATTATTTTATAGTTCCTTTGAAGCAGAAGGTGGGAAGTGTGAAATAAAAGAATATTTTGAGACAAAGCTTAACTAATTTTTTTCTTCTAACAATTTCTCAGTTTTTATGTATATCTGAATAGTTCCCAATTAGTATACATATAATGTTAGATTAAAGTTACAAGTATTGATGAAGGCTGAGAGATTTAAAACAAAGTCAGAATGTCTGCTATTAAAATGAAAGTGAAAACTTCTCAGCTTAAAAAGTACATTTTGAACTAAGACTGAGAATATCTGATCTGTAATAATTAAAAAAAGGTAATTGAAGAAAGCAAATGTTATTAGATCATATTATTTCCAAGAATAAATATTTGACAGCTGTTGAACAAAGAAAACGATAGTGGCTTAAATTAAACAGTTCATTTCACTTGAATGAAGAGACTTTTCCTTTCACTGAAATTATTATTGGCATAAAAATGCAAAAATCAAAATGTAAGAATACTGTTTAGGCTGAAAGAATGTTTTTCTTTATGTCAAATTGCACTGATAGATATCAGCATAAATTTTTTTATTCAAAGTGGTAATCAGAATAAAGCTAAGTGCTTGAAAAAGTAACACTAGGTTTTGAAAAGTTGAATTTTTTGGTAGTTCGTGTAGTTCCAAGAGATGCCTAGATCCTGTCCATGAAAAATTCAGAATTAAAAAAGGAAGCACATTGCTGTACGAGATTTTGTTGTGGAAGATTGATTTGCAATTAAAGAATGCTATGTTGAAGAACAGGTGGGAGATTCAAAAATAGCCCCCCCCTTTTTTTTAATCTTAGTTAGTTTTTAATCTTAGTTAATCAATCTAAGTTAGAAAATAAAAAGTTTTTTTTTTTTCAAATTTTAGCATCTATTCATTTTTTAATGAAGCATCTGTGATTTCTGCAGTTCAGTATACCCTTTACATTTGAATATTTTAAGAGTACTTATCTTACATGCAGTGTTTCTGCAATATAGAGAATTTTCCAGTTAACCATATAGCTATTTTCTAAATTAAATTTTTCTCACAAATGAATTTCTCAAATCACTTTTAGCAGCCATAAGCAAATACTACTGTTGCTACAGATTATTTTTTTATCCTCGGTTAATCCAGGTAAAAACCTATCAAAAATAATAGTTAATTGATAATTTTATAATTTTTTTAAATCTAGGACATGACCAACTTTTATATAAATTGAAAGTTTTTTTAGAAAATTTCAGCTTGTTTAAAAATACTGCTAAAGCCTGAAACAGATACCTGCAATAATCTGTTTCGCATTTACTATAAAATAAATAATTTAATTTTAGTAGTCATATCACTGTGTTTACTTCTCATTTGACTTATTGATATTTAAATTTTGAAGTAAGTTTTAAAAAAATAATTTGTAAAATGAAAGGTTCACTTTTTTCATGCTAGCTATTATTAAAAAAAATGTGGAATGATATGGATTTTAAATAAAGTGACATTTCCTTGAGGCATGCAAACATATTTCTTATAAGAAAGCAAGATGTCATATAAATAGCTTTTTGTTTCACATGGAATTTTCTTATTTTGTATGAAAGACTAAGAAAGTAAGATGTAAATATACCAAGAGAACTTTTTAAAAAAGTAAAATGATTTTTTTTTTCCTAACTGATTGAACATATGAGTATGGACTATCACAGATTTTTTATTACATTCAATTCATGCAACCGAAAGAGTATAATGTGGTAGGTGGACAGCAGAGAAAAATACCAGTGTTGTAAATTGTCATTTAAATTTTTTAGTGTATGTTATATTAACTTAGCACCCTCCTTCCCCTTTTTGTAAAGAATGGATAGAAAGTAATAGTAAAAATTCCATTGCAGTTTATAAGCAGATGCAGATATTTAGAATATATGATGCAAAAACTTGTGAATTTTTCTAGAAAAAGTATTTAACAGGAAACTTAAATATGTATAATAGTGTATAGTATTCTGGACTTTAATTGAATCTCTTTCTTACAGAAGGGATTCATTTAATCTCACTGATTTATGTTACTTATTAGTTTTAATGAATACCATATTGATATAATTCATTAAAACTTAGACTGTACATATTTTTCGTAATGTGCAAATGACATTAATATATGTTAATCGCATCAGACAGGAATATGGACATTTTATAGTATTTTATAATCATATTAGTTAGTGTACTACTACATGAGTAGATTCAGGTTATGTTTTTTAAATTAAATTTTTAATATTCATATTTGAAGAAAAGCATGTAATTTTATATTGCTGCATAATTTGAAGATAATTTTTGCGATATGGTTCTTATGCAATAGATGTGTAATTAATATTGTACAGAAGTTCATAATGAGCTTAAAAACACTCTTGAATCTGTGTTAAGATTGCCATATTATGTGATACACCTGCTAATGATGGTTTATGGATTCTGTCCATTTGTGAATATATAAATACATTTATATGTGTGTGTTAAGTCTAAAAAAATATTATTAGATATGCTGAGCTCAAAAGAGTCTTGAGTAGATCGAATGTTAGAGATTTTGAATGATTTGCAGGTGTCTAGTGTGATATGCCAATCAAAGGCCTATTGTAATGTTTTGTAGAGTTCATGGCTAAGCCAACAGTATTTGTTAAATTTGTGTTTGCTGGCGCACAAGATTGTTGTTTATAGGAAATGGCTCTATTTTTGTGAATGAAAAGTGAATTTATTTTTGTTTGATGTACAGAATATTGGACCACCTGTAGAGGATATTGTTGGGAGATATCACAAGAAGTATGGCCAATTGTTAGTATAGAATTTTTCTTGTCTATGGCCTGATTATCTTCTCAGGATGCCATTAAATGTTGTTAGAAGCTGATTTGTTGTCTATAAATAGCATTTTGCTTAAAACATACACTTAGTTAACACAAATCATTTCATAAACATTTGTCTTCTGCATTCCTAAAAAATAGTGTAGAATTATGAATATACTGTATTTCTGTTTAGACATCTGACATGTAGCCAAAAATTTACAAAATAATTCTTGAGTGGTGTTTTTTACATAGAGACATCCTTGTAATTAAAATATCTAAATATAATATTTATATATATATATATTACATACAGAATATCCCATTGATATTTTGTTCATCCTTTAATCTTCTGTATTTGTTTACTGATATTTTCTTTTATAGCTTTTTTCTGGGAAGTTTCTGACCTTCACCTTTCTTTACATCTTAGGTCATTTTATTTAATTTATTACATTTTAAACTTTTATTTCTTATTCTTTCCATTTGTTTTGTTTACAGTCTTCTTATAAGATGAACTTTTTTTTCTTTTGCAAATTACATCTTAAATACAATATTTAATTAATTCTGCAAATGTAGACAATGCAGCATACTTAACTTCATTCAGTATAATGAAATTTCAAATCTTTCCTTATTATTTCTAAATTTACATTATAATTCTTACTTCACTATGTTATTAAAAGCATCCACAAACGCTTATCCAAAACTGACTGAATTTTTTTTTCTAGCTTCTCTTAAAAGTTGCATCTAGTCTCCATTAAATGCAAATCTTGGTCTAGATCCTGCAGTGCTTCTATTAAGTTGCTATCTAGTTTTTATTTCAAAATTTTATACTGTTGATAGTGCAGGTAAGTGAAGT
Source organism: Stegodyphus mimosarum (assembly GCA_000611955.2). Lineage (NCBI taxonomy): Eukaryota > Metazoa > Arthropoda > Arachnida > Araneae > Eresidae > Stegodyphus > Stegodyphus mimosarum. Next base: position 69,512 of record KK120670.1, on the reverse strand, counting down.
GATAGTACATTCTAACAGAAGACTAAATGCATTCAGTCTTATTAGAAAATGTTATGATTTTTGTAAATCTGTTTCATTATCACCTGATAATGCATTATCACCTGATAATGCATTATCTTAATTATTGTATGCTGATAAACAATAATTTGATTTAGAGGTCTTAGCATGTATTTTAATTTTAAAACTTTTTCATTCACGTTCTGTCAGCAAGAAGTCTATAGTGTAATATTTATTTATCACTATGAAATCTCTTTTCTAATCATGTTGTATAAAGTGTGTGCTGCTTGTGATTTTGTAAAAATTTTGTTTCAAAACACATTTTTCCTTCATTTTACTAATCAGTGGCTTCTTTTTTTATGCAAAATAATTTATTAATTATTATTTCTAATTTAAGTATCCACATCGAGCATATTTTTAACTATGTGAATATGCAATACTTCAATAATTAACAGTCTAAAATATTCTTTTGGTTTATTGACGCATAAAGGATCATTAGATTCGAAATCCCTTTCTAATTTTGATGGTTTTATGCTCACCAGATCATTATTTCATATTAAACAAAGAGGTTGTTCAGTACCACCATGGCTATTGAAAGTAAATTCAAATGGGAAAATGTCTCATCATATTTTCTTTTTTGCATCTTATATGTCTCGGTCTAATTACTAGATTCTGAGAGACTTTGCGTTGCCTTCTTCATCGTTACCTTTGCCACTGAACTTCAATACAGCTTACAATTATATAGTATTATGATTTTATAATTATGCTGTATAATAAAGTAAATAAATTAAAAGTATAATAAATTAAAGATAATGAGGAGTTAAGACTAATTCCCCCCCCACCAGAATTAAATTTGCATGATCCCATTTGGGCTAGCGACCCACAACTTAAGCTATCAAGTTTGAGTTTCTATAGATGTGGGTCCATGAATACGATTAGAACCATTTCTGCAATTTTCCATGCTTATATCTATTGAACAGAAGAGAAAATAAAAGAACGATAAGCATGTTAAGAGGTTTTAGGTTCAAAAGCAGGAAATTCAAATAATTTTGTTTTCACCGTCTTTCCAAAAATTCTTAAAAAAAGAAAAAAAAAATCTAAAACATGTCTACATGTTAATGTCATGAAAATATCGTTCATTTTGTCACATTTTTCTAGAAACTTCCCTGTAAGAGCAAAATGCTAGAAGACCTTTTGGGGGGGGGGGGGGGCAGAAAAGGGTTAGATGAATTTCACACAAAAAACTGATACATGTTTGAACATACCGATATAATTACTTGAAAAAAATCTTATCATGAAAAAATATAAAAGAAGGCAAATAAAATTAATTTTAAAAATAATTATTGTAGCTTTTTTGTTTTTGCTAAGAAGCATCTCTGAAACTGTTACAGCATTTATTTTTCAGTATCAAAATAGTACTAAAACACAAAAATGGAAAATAATGTCACTTTAAAATATGATGGGAAAATAAAAATGTTTTATTTTAATATTTCTTAAAAATAATTCAAAAATAGCATTAATTTAATGATATTTATAAATTTATTTATGCTATATTTGTTTAAAAAAATTTCAGAGATCTCCAAATCAAATATTTTATGTACAAACTAGTCTTAAAAATCGCCAAATTTAGCACCACATAATCGAAAGAATTCATATTCAGGAAAATTTGTTTTCGATGTAATTTTTATGAACTCCTCATCAGCAAATAAGAAATAATTTTAAAATGTTTGTTTCGATCAGAGACTCGACAACATTTATATTAGAAGTAGGAACAAATTCAAGTGACAGCTCACCAAATAAGTCAATTTATCGCTAGAAAATATTCCTCCAAAATGTTAATTCACGTATAAAGTAGAAGTCGTAAAAACAGACAGAAATGTGAGATAAGTAAATTTAAGGATTCTTTGATAATTTTGGTGGGCTTTAAAGGATCGAAAATTGTTTGCAAAAAAACCTAAGGACTGTATGAATCCTGTACATGCTAGGATTGGCATTTAAAATAGTATAAAGCCATACACCATATTAAGTGAGAAAAATGTGTGCGATTTTCTTTCCACTGTGTGGAAGTTTATGTGAGTTATTTTTTATAATTTTTTTTTATCAACCTTGCAAAAGAATCTTGTCTTTTTTTCATTGACAAACAGCTCAATGTCATATGTAGATTTTACATAAAATAACTGCAATCACATTATAGCACACATTAATGGTTAATCTACTGTATTATTGGCATATTGTGAATTAAGGTATCAGTGAATAAACTGAGTGATCAGTTTTAAATCCTTTACTCCATATTCCATGCTCCTTGCTGTTAATTTTCATACTGCTCATTTCTATATATCTTATTGTCTCGGAAACCATGTTGTTTCTTATCATGGTTGTTCAAAGTTCCCAAAGAACAGATCAAATCCACCTCGAAAAGGTAACCCAGTTAAGCAGGGAATTTTCTATACTGATATGGTAAAGCGTCATGCAAATAACCCCTTATTTAAGCCTAATTCAAATCATTCTAGCTCAGCATCTGCTGCACAGGAAAAATCTAATAATGTTATTGACTCTGTAAATATATCTGATATTAATAATACTTTAAAAAATTTAAATGTGTCTAATGCCAGTAATACTAGCACTAGTTCTCTTGTTAATAATGTTATGAATAGTACCCAGGAGAAATCTCAATGTTCTGAATTCTTGGTTTTGTCAGAAATGTATCTGAACTTGATGATATTTTTGGAAAAAACAAAATCAGAATAATGAACAATGTTTTTAAAACTTACATTCCAAAACTCAGAGAATTAACTGATCCTGTTGATAAAATATTTATGTTTTTTGAAATTGTAAGTAAAATTAATAATATATCAGAGTAATCAAAAAATTTACTTACAATTGTTACATGGAACACAAACGGGTTGCTCCAAAGAGCCTATGAGCTTAAAGAATTTTTATACACGTCTGATATTTTACTTCTACTGGAGCACACGCTTGGCCTGCATAATTCCTTAATGATTATGTTGCTCGTTGACACGATACATCGATGGACGGAAGACATGCCCCTGGAGGCAATGCAAGAGGACTTATGACTTTAGTTAAATGCTTCATTTTTCAATCACAACATTACCACAGCTTTCAGCCATAGAAGCCTTAGCTGTCACCATCATTCCAAACACAGCATGCTCAATCATAGTTATCTCCACCTGTTTTCCTATTCACACACCGGTAAACAATGAGGACGCTGACTTGCATGCACTAATTGATACTAACGATCGAATTATTATAGGGTGAGATTTTAATTCATAAAAAATAGCTTGGCTCCCAGTTATATTGAGAGTATGTGAGAGATGTTTTCTGACCATAATCCAGTTATGGCCGAAATTAATGCCAATAACCATAGTACACACACAAAAGAGCCCTTATTACTAACTGGGAAGGTTATGCCAAAGCTTTAAACAACACCCAGTACTTCACCACTACAATACAAGATGAAAATAAGTTAGATGTTTTAACTGTAGAATTTACTAGTGAACTGCATCATGCTTACTTCAAAACAGCAAGGAGATTACGAGTGACAAAAAATATAAAAATGTCTCAGAATTGATCAGATGTCGGCAGAGATAAAGATGTCCATTCAACAAAAGAATTATGAACCGAGAAGTCAGGACTCTTAATTAAACAACAAGCACAACTTTACTAGACCAGATACTTGGAATCACTTTCAGCAGACGATAATTCAGTCTGGACTGCTGCTTCCAAGTATAAAATACTCAATACAATTATTCTGCCCACTTATTAACTTATGTTAGGGCAGTAGTTTTAAATAATTGAACTCTTGAAATACTGCAAAGAATAAAAAAAAAAAAAAAAAAAAAAAAAAAAAAAAAAAAGATTAAAAGGGAGAAATCAATTTTCTGCATCAGAGAATGAGATTTATAATTAAGAGGTTATATTTAAAATGTCAAGAAGGGAAAAGGAATTTAACAATTTAGTTTTAGGTGAGGGAGCCCACCAGTGCCTGAATATGACCACTGAACACTGGTAGTTTAACCTGGAATCGAATTCAGTAAACAGGCTGGCTGCACGGGCATTTTTGGTTTCGTTTGGTTTATTTGATAATGGCAAAGCACTCGAGGGCTATCTGCCTAAAGGAAGGGATGTCTTTAGAAGATTTTATGAGAGAAATTGGCTTGCATACACTTTACACACGGGGAAAATCATGAAAACGCCTTGCAGCCAGCCTATTCACTGGAATTTGAATCCCGGACCAAACAACTAGTATTCTGTGATTTTACTGCTCAGCTGCTGGTCAGCCACAGTCATTTTCTTGGTTTGCCTATACGTTAATGAGAGCAATTGCCCTTATTCCTCTTAAGAAAGCATCCATCCGTTGGAAGATAGATTTTGCTGGGTTTTAAAAATTAAGAGAAATAACTCAAGTACTTTCCCATTATTTAAATTAATCAATCAACCATACTGCAAAAGTTCCATGAAATTTACTTTCAGGCAGGTTGACCTTTTTAATGTTAAACTGTGTATAAAGAAAACAGAGCTAGCGGAAAGGGAATCACGAGCAGTTATTTCTTTTATTCCATCAAAGGGGCTATCTACATGTAAATGTTCATGGTTCTCCCATATGTAATATAAATATGAGTCAGTTTTCTTCCTCTCAGTTACAGAGTTTTCACATGCTTTGCTATAATCTAAATAATCTATTCCGCAAGGATAGTTTACTGATTACATTTTCAAGTACTCTCCTCAAAATTAAAAGTAAATTAAGATACAAGGAACATTCTTATAGACTCAGGATGAAGACATAGTTTTATTTTATTGAAATAATGTGTTTATAATCATTCAAACAAAGTAAATTATCTGTCTCCTCATAGAAGGGCTGCCTGTTAGGTACCTCCATAATAAAATGGCCACCACTTCTGGCCTCTGGAGTGGCCAGTGCTGAAAAAAGGGAAAGTGCCCACCATTCAATTAAAAAAAAAAACTGCATATAATGAAGTCATGCAAACATATCTAAATTAAAAAAATCTAATTCCTTCTCCTCCTTGAAATGGCATGCAGCATTTTTGCAAATTATAAAAACAACTACTACATTTTATTTCATGGAATTTTATGTTAGAATAAAGAAATATAATTTACTTTAATGGATGACTTTGTGTTTTATGTTCATTATTAAAATCACGCATGTCAAGCTTTTAAAAAAAATAGTTTATATAAAAGATATACAGAACAAAATTTGATTTCCGAAACTAATCAGAAAAACAATATTTACAATTACATACAAATTATTATTTATTTTTCAGTGTTAAATAAATTCCCATTTGTCTTCTTAAGAATTTGAAAAATATCCAGAGCTTCTCCTATAAAATATTTAAGGCTGTTAAATAAAGCTTTGTAGTTTATTTTAGATGAACAACTTTAACACAATCATGATATTAAATAATCGCACTTTACCTGGTGGTATTCCATAACCGTTATGCAATCCATGGGGATTAGATGGTGTTGTTGAATCAATGTTTACTTCTTTCCTCAAAACAGTATCTATGTCTACTGAGCTGAAGAATGCAACTGACTGAAAAGAAGAAACACTTATAAACTCTAAGCTACTAATATATGAAAAATATACTTCAAGGACTCCATTTGTGTTATTATATTTTCATTATTTGTGTCATATACCCTGAAGAAATTATATAAATTATTTTTGTCATAAACTATTGAATCAATAGCTAGGCAAAAATGAGATTTTACTAAATATATGTAAAGACAGAAATTGTGAGGAAAGGGGTTTTAGGCTTATCTCATTTGAAGAGTAGAATACATTTTTTCACTTTCTCTTATAAATGCAAACACAGGGCAGGAAAATTTCTACCGAAGTATTTAATGTTATAATTATTAAACCACAGTTATAAGTGTTAATTTTAATTTTTATAACCACAGTTATAAAAAAAAACTAATGTGGCAATAATTGGCATTATTTTCCACTTGAAAACCTATTGTAGCACTGTAAGCAGTAGAGCGACATTCATTTTAAAATTCAACAAGTTCAGTCTGAACACTTGCAATATTTTTTCAAATGTTATGTAGAGCGAGATTCACCATTCAAATTCAGCCTGATTTTCCATAAAGTAGTTTATAGGAGAAAAAAAATTTCATTGCTGTTTCAAAACTCAAAGAATTTCATAATTTACTTGAATAAATGAAATGAGGAGCTGGAGAATATTTTTTTTCTTAGGCCAGTACTGGCAGACATTATCATCATTTTGTAAACAAGAGTTGTAAAATATTCATTTACAATTTTCTTTAAATTCGATCACCATAAAGCTGAAGAATAAGAAGCATTTCATAAGATTGTATTTAAGAAATATGTGCAAAAAATATCTGTTGATTCTGCATGAAAAGCAACAGCATTAGGCACAAAATGTAGTTTTATGTCACAAAATTATGCTTGACACTTTCTTTCCTCTCATCTGATAATTGAGATCCCATATACTTAGTTGATGCATATGATGTGAAATTATTGTTTGACAAACTAATTTTAACCTGTTTCTGCCCTTTATGATATGCTTCACTGTTCAGAACTGAGGTTTTAAATATCCTCATTTTAGTTGACATACCTTCATTTCTTAGGATTAAATTAATTTCCAAGAGGAATTTAAAACATGAATATGAATATTTGAAAACTGAAGCTGTAAATTTTAGTTTTTAAAAATGAATGGCTCTTAAATAATGGAAGTTAAATATTTAATTAAAGAAGAGAGGGTAAATATTGGTTGCATAGATTATTTGAATTTATGGATTAAGTGAAAGGAATTTTCTTACTTCAAATGAATGAAACATGAAAAAATTCTCTTGAACAGAAATTAAATCATTCACAAAATGTATTAAGGATAAAAGAATCAACACTGTTGCCAACAAGTGTTTTAACTTCTGCAATCTAAAGAAACTCACAATTACACACAGTAATGAAGAAAGTAAGTTAGTATGTTTTCATAAAAATTAACTCATTACTTCAAATCTTCAAAAATATAGTGTATCATTTTGAGTTTATGAAAATTACATAGTTTCTTGGTTCTTTCCATTCCTTGTCTACACTGGTAGCATTAAAAAAAATTCTTTAAATATTTTTGTGGATGGGTAAAGGAAGTTTCACTTATGAAACAATGTAGATAATAATATGCTGCATAAAAGCAATGTTCTAAGGAGATGAGTTACTTTATGCATGATCAGCAAAAGGACTAACTATAGCAATATATAACTGTTGACCATTTCAACTGAGTAACATTCCATTCAGCACCTGATGAAATATCATAACCCTTTGACGTGCAGTGGTTGCCTTCAGATGGGGTAAGCGATTGTTTTAAGTTGGTTAGAAGGATTTGTGAAGATTTTATCACAATTTTTATTTTGAGAGGTCCGAAGGTGAAGGGTCTTTAGGAACCAGATTATATGGTCCTTCTTTTAAGAGTTTAGCGACACCATTGATCTAAATGTTGTCCATGATGACTGTCTGGCCACCTTTGTCAGCCTTTGAAATGATAATGTCCAGATTAGAATGAATTTCATGCATTGTAGCTCTTTCTCTCGCATTTAGATTTAGCTTTAAAGGCTTATTGTGAATTTCACATAATCATTCCTTTCTGTGTATTTGAAACTTTACTGAATTTGAAAGCTTTTCAATAGGAGCCAAAATTTTTGGAATCAAGAGTTTTGAGGTTTGTGGAACGTTAAAATTATATTTCAGAATTCTCTCTTCTTCTTCTGATAAACTAACTCTAGAAATATTTAATATTGGATTAATATTTACAATTGGGGGATTTTTTTGAACTACTTAAATTGGAAGACTGTGAAAAAAGGTTTTGGAATTTAAATGCAAGGGTGTTTTTATGATGGTTAATTACATTCTCAGTTCTGGACCAGGCCTTTTGTTCAATGACAGTGAATTTTGCATATGAATTAGCAAGTTCCAGATGAAGCTTATATAGCCCACGTTCAATTTTAGGTAACTGTTGGATAACAATTTTGGATACCACTGCATCTTATCATTCATTTGCACTTTGGCAGCTGAGGCAGTAGGCCTGAAAAATTTGCAAATATAATGCTGATTTTTGTTGCTTGATTTCTAAATTAAACATATTTTACCTGTTAATAGTAATACTATGTTACTGCATATTGAACTCTTGACAAGTGTCAGCTCTTGATAGCCTTTAAGCAAAATGGAAATCACCCAGAGCTGTGCATTTTGCTATACCGCATAATATTTAATTATTATTATGACAACAATAATACATTCTGCTGCTAGAGATAGATTAATATATTAACTCATCTCTTAAAAAAACAGTCATTAATTACTAAATCTAATCTGTATTTTATTGAATAATAATTGCATTATTCCAAACTTTTTAAGAGAATAAAGCAAGATGAATTAATTAAAACTAGATATATGTAAATATATATTTAGGTCTTATTATTTTATGTGCATAGTTTCTGTATATATTTCTGCTTCTCAGCTCTTAATATTAATGGCTTGCTTATATTTTGATAAATATGCAATAGCAGCTGATTTTGAGTAGACTTTTATCTTGCTATTTTCATTTTCCTTAACTTTATGCCCTAAAATATTTAAGTTTTATTCTTTTTCATTCATTAGTAGACATTCTGTATATTTACAGCTTCCTCATGAAATTTTACAGCCTCTTAGTGCAAACCTAGTTCTATTCACTACAAGTAGCATTCATTCTTTGTTACAACGTCCAATCACAGTCAACTAATTTCTCGCCAATTTTATACCTAAATACTTTTACTTAACAAACTAGGCTACCTTTTTACAATAGTAATACTATGTTTAGCTCGCCGATTTGAGCTTTTAGTTACATTCTACAACACTATTTTACATTGAGCTTTAGCCTTCAATACCAAGGAAGCAACTTTCTTGCATCCCTTAGCAAGGGGTAAGAAATCTTAGGAGTTACTTTATTTTGCAATGCCATTTCTTCTATTGGTTTCCACATTCATACTCTTCGCCAATATGGCTGCCATTTCCTTTCAGTTTATAAGGATATTTTAAGTCTTTTAAGATTTATAATTGGCCTGTAGTCTATTTTTGTGTAACATTTAAAGTGATTAATTTTTTAATATAGAGTTTTTGTTTTTAATTTACAGAACCTTCATGCATTAAATGTACTTTTGCCTTTTTAATTTAATTTTGCGATTTTAATTCAACAGTTTAATTTTTAGAAGCCAAAATTACGTTGTTTCTGCCTAGTGATTAATACGTCTTAGTAATTCAAAATATAAGTACTGTGAGATATTGTGATATTGTACGAATATCTCTGAGGAGATATTTCAGTGTACAGTTAAAACAATTTAAAGATTAATTTTTCATTAAAATATTTCAGCTCAGTTGCAGTTGTTTTAAACGAACTGCTGTTTACTTAGTGCTGTTATTGATTGTAGTGAATTTGCTGTGAGATCGATTTAGCTTTCTTCTGTTTTGAATTGAGTTCTGTTTAACGTCTTAGTAATTCAAAATATAACTACTGTGAGATATTATGATATAGTACGAATACCTCTGAGGAAATATTTCAGCATTTTGTTTTATTTCTTGTGAAAAGAATAAATTTTATTAACATTTTAATGACTTGTGCATTCAATCCATTACGAACCCGTGCGCACACAACAATATTATATTTTATACTACTTTTTAAAAGGAAAAAAATACTAGTAATATAATACTTGTTTACCTGTGGTAAGTCATACATTCCTAATCTTGAAGTAAAGAAAGCTCGAGTTAAAAGATTTGTAATCTGAAGTGCTAATGCTGCTCTGTATCTATCTTCACTCTTTACTAAGTAGCGAACTTCATCGTGTATACATATAGAAAAACGGCCACTGATATTAAATTTTATGAACAGCCATTTCATGCAAACTAACATCAAATGCAAGAAATCCACTGCGGAACTTTGCACCACCCAGTTGATGCGACTAGGCATGAACTGAAATAGATGTTTAAATAATAATTAAAATTATACATATATGTTGTTATTTCATTCATCAAATACATTATTTGAAACATTTCTTTATATATTATATATGAAATTAAATAAAGAATTAAAAAAAATTATTACCACCCCCCCAAAAAAAATCTATTTCAAAATTTTGTTTTCACAGATTGAAGTTATGTAAGATAAAAACAACTCACATTTTTGTCAACAGCTTTTGGTTCTAAAGCACGACTTATTCGGCAATTCAATGCTGGTGTACTAGGCTTTTGAGAAAGAGCAATTTCTTCAAGTTTATTAAACATGTGGGATTCACTATTGAAAAAGTTATATTAATTATTTGAAATTTCAATCAATCAAGAGATACTGATTTTCCCCTAAGTGATACAAAATAAGAAAAATATGCTTACCTGCCTCCTACCCATATGCGTCTCTGAGGACCAGGAGTGAAAATATAACCATCATCACCTATTTCATCCTCACCCACAACAGTTCTACACAGGAACAATTGTTGTAATAAATATAATAAGACAGGAAAAAATACATAAAAATTTTCAATAATCATTTAAAATAAATTTCAAAATTTACATTTACTTTTGGATGCCTTTAGTTTGAGAATACATTTTCTTAATTTTCTGTTTGGCTTCATCTAAAGTCAGGCGATGATTAAACTGCATTAACAATCTTTGAGCATGTGCTTTTCCAGCACCGTAAATACGTGAATAATTTAAAATCTGTGAACAAAATGAAAAATGATTCATGAAGAACACTATAAATGTAACTGAAGAACTATAAACATGCTGGGGAGGGAGGGCAAAAAAAAAATTGCTTAAAAACCTTTTCTATACAGAAAATTCTCCAGAAGATGAATTACAAATGAAATAAGATGTTGCATTTCAACAATTTTACACACAAGCTGAAAGAACTAAATATAAAGTGAGTTTTTTTCTGCTGTTCAAATGACTTAATTAGTTTAAATTCATTTGCACAGCAGAGAAAGCCACAAAATAATCAAAATTTGTGGCCTTCTCTGATGTGCAAATGGCTATACCCAATAGATAGAAATTTCATGCAAGAGTTACAAGTCTTGACATTTTGAGATAAGTGACCAAGGATAGATTGAAGAACTTAAGACATAGTGAATGCTTTTAGTTTTCTTCACGTGATAGTTAACAGGAATGTATCAATTCTGCATAAATATGAGTGGCATCTGAAAACAGTTGGCAGGATGTAAAAGAAAAATAGAACAATTGTGCATAAGAAAGATGAAAATCATTTAATGAAAGGGAATATAGCTTATGCATCAGATCAAAGCTAGTGCTGCCCTTTTATTACATAAGAATGTTTAAATTTTGGCACTTCAATTATACAATAGTATTACAAGCAATTATAATACTGAACATTAAAAAAGCAAGGTAATGGACCAAGTACAAAACTTTGAAGTTGACACTAGTCACAGAAAGAGAAGTTTCAATCTTTTTAATATATCAAAACGTTGTTCATTAAAAGCAAGAATAATGGTGAAAGGAGAGAAAGACAGAATAATACATAAGTAGCAGGTAGTTCTTTACCACAAGTTTATCTGAATACTCATTGTTTAGTATTTATTTAACAAAACTCGTAAAGAAGTTTATTTATGATCCTATTTGTTTATTTCCCCCTCCTTTTTCATCTAATTTTACTCCTTGAAAATTGAGAGGGAAAAATATGGTATAGCAATTCTGAAAGAAAGGTTAAAGAGAGAATTTATAAAATAAAAAAGCATACATGAATTAGACATACTAATATTGTTGTTAATTTTTACTTATATATTATTTTATCATTATTAACATTAATTTTCCACTGTAAATTGCATCCATTTCTTGTATTCTAGATAAATGAACATTTCTTTTTACACAGTGTAAATCAGATCTGAAGATTCCTATTCCAGATAAATGATTATATATTTTAAAATGATTTAGGAAAAGAGCTAATTTTTAGTACCTGTACTATTTAATAACATGGTCTGCATGGAGAGACAGTTGGTGACATTTAGTTGTCTCAATTATTTTGCCTTTTTTGAAGCAGCAGAGATTAGGGCTTTGTATCATATTATTAGAATTACCTGAATTGACAATATATTGTACAACTTATTAGCACAATATAATATAGATCCATAAACTTGTAAATACAACATCCTAAAAATGGACGGGCTCAGACTGAAAGCAAAGTTCTTTGAATTTCGGTAGGATCCGCATTGACTACTACTAAGATAAGTCTGATATAAATGAGATAATTGTTAAATGAATATGGCAGGTGCAAAACATTTGTAATGAATCTTGTTCTCAGAAACAAGGTATTCCAGTTATTTCCTACAAAGGGGTACCATGGTGGATATTAGATCTACAAAACTTATGAAAGAAAGTAGGATATCTTCCTTCTTAGATTTTATAGATCTACGCAAATTCATAGGATTTATAATATGTTAGTTTTGTATTCCACTCCCATGGAACTTAAAGGCATAATCTCCTGTCTTTATTAATCTGAGAGCTGTCTCAAATGTTTGTGAACTTGCAACAATATACCAATGTGGAAGTGATTCTGTGAGTGTTCTCGTGAAAATATCCTATGTTGTGCTTTGCTAATGCTATTATGCCAGTATGCAACTGTCATATATGTAACATCCAATAAACATGCTATGTAGAAACTATAGTTACAGGAGCCAGATGGCACTGTGCGTCTGACTTCTTTTTGAGTTGAAATTAATTGCGATTGAGACTGCAAAGAATGGTGAACCGTTTAATGTTAAGTGCGAACTCTATATATAACTGTAATTATAAATGTTTTCTTGTCGTCATATATTGTCTGTGTCATCAATAAAATTGGATAAAATATTGTATCGAATTGATCTCGTCTGGCAGGTAAAAAGCTTTGATTATTTTATTTGTTTGAATGTTGAAGTAGAATTCTAAAGCGAAAGCAAATTTAGATGTAAGTTATATCATGCCATAATGCCAATATGCAGCCAATTACAGATGTACTTTAAATGTTAAAGGTCAAGAAGGAAATTGAACAGGGTCGTAATGCATTACTAATAATTAATAGTTGAAAAGGGCAGACAAGTATATACAACAAAATAGTTACATAAATTGCAAAAGGGCATACTTACAACAATGCTATTACATAAATACACAGGGGTGAAATTGTTATATATTACAAGTAATTAAAAGCATAGAAGTGCATAGAACAAAATGCAATCACAACAGAGTGAATAAGGCAAAACAGTAATTACAGTATTATAAACCATGCATGTAATACACAGAGAAGACAATGATACTTAGACACAAGCAGGTCCAATATAAATGGGGACCTTACTTTTGTTATGATAAACATAGTCACACATTTTTGGCTAAAATACAAGTAAGAAAATTATGAGAGAATAAATTTAGGGATATGCATCTACAGCACAATACAATTACATAGCAGGGAAAGACACAGCAGAAATTACAATATAAAATTACAGTAATAAAAATCTAATAGGTAATATATAGTGAATGAGATGATGCAAATAAAAGCATAAATGTTCAAATACAAAATTGAAAAGGGGGGAAGCAGATAGAACCAAATTAAATAATATAAATAATAATAAGATAATTTTATAAAATTACTACAATAGACCTGATACATATTACACAGTAAATGAGGTAATGCTAGTGAAATGATTATAAGATATACTTAATCACAAAAACTTTAACAGAGTGGGAAGAACATGATGGTGTACTGTCCGTGATATTATTTGCAGAAAGTTAGTTAGCCTAGATTGTTGGTGGCTATGGCATTTGCTATGCACATACACTTTTGTGTGCATTTGTGTGAATTTCTAAATGTATTACCTGCCTATGCTCTTAAATTTGCATTTACAGATTTACTAAGATGGTGGTTGGTTGTACTTGGACAACTGAAGAGATAGTGGCCAGGATCTCCGACAATTCCGAAAGCACACTGGCTATTATAATGAAGGCTAAAACATTGCAGATAACTCATAAATAGGCCATGACCTGCGCAATACTCTGTGAAATGTGATAAGAAACTGATTAGCTGTTTTCGAGTTTTCGGAAAGAATTTATGTGTTCTTTTTCCTGTTCTTTAAGTACCCCAAAACGCTGCTATTGTTTGACAAATTCTTAGTTCAGTACAGTCTTTAGTCTAAAGCTGAGAATATATTTTCCCCTGTCAGAAAAACTGAATGAAAGTCTCAAAAATCTGCAAATAGTTTCAGTCCTTACTTAGTGGCAGCAATGATGTTACACTAAGATCAGCAACAGAATGTGGAAAGCACATATATTTACAGGTCTAAGGACATGATTAGCTCACATTTGTTTGTCTATCTAACTGACAAGATGCTAACTGATTTG